>NNCF01128794.1:390704-405608 GCA_002313205.1 Laupala kohalensis
TAATTATTGATATAATTATTGTATGACACAAATACTGTTATTATGTCATTGCGAAGACTCAAGTGAATTTCACAGAATGTATATAATCGTCATGGAAAATATTTGAAATTGGTTGTTTAATGTGTGAAACAAGGCGGTATCGATTGTCATACCTGATGTATCATTCAAATAATTTATATAGAAAATATATGTTTTCAGAAAGGATATTGAATTCTTTATTGAATTATAACAGGAATAATACTAATACTTTGATTAACGATTAATCAACTTTGTTTTTTTCTAATGTTCGAAATACTTTTCGTGCGACGTTTTTATGATTTCAATTGTTATATATTCTTTAATTCAATCATAAATGTTTTCAAGCAATTAAATAAATTTAAAATTCTGTGAATACATTTTGAAATGTTACGATGATACATATTTAGAATTTGTGCGTAGGTATATTATGAATGTAACTTTTAGATGAGTTCCCACTGAGCAGAATTCTGGACAATTCTAATAACATTAAGCTCTATAGCTTTCATACGTCAGAAGAGGAGCAGGTTCATCTGACACATTAAATGTCAAAATTAATTCAACTAACTGCAGCGAACTCTGAACATATGGTGTTTCAACATGTCAGTCTGGAACCTTGTTCATCGTCACTTAATATTTACTGCAAAACATCATAAAAAGGAAAATATTCGATTAAAATGTATTGTCTGAATTTTCATAACTTTATAGGTATATTTTACTTAGTGTTTAACAATGAACATTAATGATATTAGAGAATAAAAACATTTTTATTTACTTTCTTAAAATCCTTCTTATTATCCACTTAAAAATACATAAGATCACTACTAGAATACTAATCAGTATTATATATTTCATTATTTTTGTTGTGAATGTACGAAATCATTTTCACAGAGTTGCTTTTTGTTTGATCCAGTTACGTTAAAATAATTTTGTTTTTTTGGATAAGCACATTAGAGCGCATATGAATGGAATAGTTTGGTATTGTTCGTTCAAATTCTTTCACTTCTTTTTATACCTTTTTCTTACTTTTTATGAGGTAAATTTACCATTACATACCATTATGGTGCAATATTGCATGTCTAGAAAAAGAATGTCGTTGGGTGTGTTTTGCGGATTATGAGCAATTTCCATATTCGATAGAAGTATTGATGGACGCTTATATGGTTCATTTCATATTCACATTTTAAACTACTACGTATTGCAATACAGTGTTTTATTTTTGTTACTGAAATAGCGTCTTTCATAAAAAAGCTAAACTAACACCGTTCTTTGGGAATGTTATGGAAGAGATGATATACGATTCATATTACGTTTCGTTATGAATATTTTCTATTCGCTATGAATAGATATTAAAAATCAATGTTAATTGATTAATTTTAAAGATATTTCATTATATTGTTCCCTGAAAGTGCACACGTTCAATATTAGAATGATTGTACGAAATTAAACTAGTGTTCATTGATCTTGGGGGAAGGAGTTTCAGTTTTAGATTTTAGTTTTAGCTTGAATAAGGACTTTCAGGGTTAAAAGAAAATTATATAAAAATTTCATATCTGGACTCAATGCCCAACTCGATATAACTGATGTTCCTTCTATCTTTGAGCCCACAGCATTTCTTTGCTCCCGGAGAATACTCTATCCTTCCCTTGTCCTTAGGAAGAGTCATAAGATGGAGCAGTCGTTCCTGCAACTGCGTCACGAGTTATCTCCGAACCATTAATAACTTTCCATCCATCAACTGTCGAAGAGTTTTCTTTGGGGTTTTGTCTTGATTGGACACTTTTGTTCCAACAAAATTTTACTTTCTCTTTTGTATCCTTAATCCGTATTTTTATGTGTATCTTCACTCTTTTCTTTCTTTTTCTGCTGATGTAGTTGAGATTCATACCAAGGAAATTCTTTGATAGAATAATAGGGTCTTTCGCACACTCTTATAGGAGAGATCGATTTCCGTGTAGCTACAAATGAAAGAATTTTCGAGGGCAGAAGACCTAGTGAAAAAATGCGATCTTAGAACTTGGCTTCTTTGTTGCATTTCTCGCAAAGAATGGTATGACACATAATTTTTGAAATATATTTGGAGATTCGTGTGTAATAGTACAAAAAGTACGTTTCATAAATTTTTACTATCGTAAGGGAAATTTTTTTGGAGTAAAATGTAAAGATTACATGAATAATTATTCTATTTATCTCAAATATTTAATGTATTAAAAGAAGATATTGTAAAGTGTGTGATGAAATAATCAGGATAATAATGACTTCGTGTTGATAATTAGGATTATAATGATTTGAACAAATACATATTATTTATGGATTACCTTTTCTAATCTCTCTATTCCGAAACAGTCCGTTTTAAAGTTTTTTGTATTTGTGCCTTAAACAAATTATATATTTAAAAGTGTATATTTCCGTATTAAAAAAACAATATTATGGTGTCAAAATTATTATTCACGTTATTTCACTACTATATTTTGTATCATGTTGGCTTAAAGTGTTTGAGAGAGGGTGGTGAACGGAGGATCAATTTTTTTCTCTTTCACTTCCTCCTCCATCACTTTCACTTCCTAGTGTTTGCTTCGTTGCTGTTGGCACGACGCTCACCTCACCTGTCCGCGTTTCCGTTGCCGGGCAACGCGAGGTCGATGTCGGGCGGAGATGAGCCTTGCAAACGGGACGAAATGGTGAGAGAGGGCGAACGCAAAGTGTGAGGAGAATGCATTTGTGCACCTTACGCGTCCCCGGGTGAAATAAACGCACATACGACTATGCTCATGCTATTTGTGTTCGCGTCGCTGAATTCGTGAAAACAGACATTGAGGTGTTAGTGTTTATATTCAAAGCAAGAGAAATTGTTCGCTGGCGCGATCAAGGATGGCTAATAAGTATCCAAGCGCAAAAAAAAAAAAAAAAGTAGAAGACTTAACAATTGTATCAGAAAATCAATATAATATTGCCTGAACATATTGTGACCGATCTAGCAGTTGGAATAAACACCGCGGTTCTACTTAAATAAAAAAGAAAGAAGAATTCTTAGTTCAAACACTCCTCTGATTTTATTTGGATGTTATTTCAAATTATGATACTGCCAATATAATATTGCCACAGCAACAGCCCACCTCTCTCTTCTACTCCTATTCTCAACACACTGTTAGAACACTGATATGGCTTTCCCAAAATACATGTGAATTGCCGTACGTGTATGGTGGGTTAAAATACTATTTCAAAAGTGTCCTGTCTTTTCTAAGACAATTCACACAATTTCAGCAAAACTGATAGTATTTCTATCAAATGTCACAGATTTACATAATGGACATATATACTATAGACATAGATAAAACTCTTTGGGGGATCGAAAAAACTGCCGTAACAATTTCGTAAAAGAATAATATTTGTTTTCATGGAATGTGGAAACTGCAAAATACCGAAAACAAGTTCTCCTTAGTTTCAACTAAATCCTCATTTATCACTTGTAAATTCTTTTTTCTCCTTTTATCCTACTTTTCCTAACTATCTCCTTTGTGTCATTTCTTACCTTTCTGTCTACTTTTTCTCATCACTTCTACCTTTCTGTACCGCACTTGTATTGTTAGATTTTATGAAATATCTTTTCGTCATTTGTATGTTTTTTAACTTTATTCATTAAAGTTTCTATTATATTGCAACTTGATTTTAAAAACTTTTTATGGAAGTATTTAAGGAATTGTATTTCGTTCTTTTCGTTACGTGTAGTGGTTAGAAAAAGTCTTCATACTTAATAATTTTGTTCGACCGTTTGACACTGTGTTCATTGAGGATATTTATGGGTAATGTAACTTGCTATAACATGTCGCTAAAGGTATATTATACCGAGATGGTTATTGTTTGAATTCTCAGACATAAATGTTAATTTTACCTTTTCGTCTTTAAAATTTTCTTTCGAAATTACACGGTAGAGCAGACCGGATGATCTGAAACCCTTTATCAATTATAATTCATTTTATAATAATACTAGCTGATTGCACGGTGTTGCTCGGGAGTTTTCTTAGATTAATCTTCTTTTACTCAGGAAAAAATAAGATCTATCTATATTGTAAGATAAAAATACTTTTACTTTGTAGTTTTTAGAAACATGTACTGCATCCTAATTTTTCAAATTCATGATAATACTATTTCAATAGAAAACTATACTACACCATCTCGCGGGAACCGTGCCGGTCGAATTTTCGCTTCTGAGGCATGATGTGGCTGCACCATTTCATTAAAACTCTTGTAAGATCTAAACTATTAGTCGAAATTTTACGATTAAAAGTCTTTCTTTATCTTTGTTAAATTCATAAAATAAATAAGCAATTAAATTTTATATTTTGATTTCTCCTTCTGAAATTACTTTCTTAAATTGAAGTATTTTAACATTTCTATTTTTAATAACGTTCTACGGATAATTTAGATAAAGTTTTGAAGATACACACATGCTGAAGATACACATATGACTTTTTTGTAGAACTCTTTGAGACAACCAACAATGCCATTCATAATTGTCACCTACGTCTAACCGTTTAAGCAGCGTAAGCAAATATTGCTCTTTTTCCCGATTTTATCGAGATTTATTACCAAGAACCATTTCTATCATTATCATGACTCATTTTAAAAATAAAAGTTAACCTATGTTTATCTCGAACATCTAAACTATCTCCCTGCCAAATTTCATCATGATCGGTTCAGTGGTTTGGTCGTGATCAGTTAGCAAAGAGACAGACACACTTTAACGTTACGTAATTATATTATAGTAAGGGATTATTATTACTATCTGTAGCAGTGATATTATTATTATTATTATCATTATTATTGATATTACAGGTAGAAGTATATATCAGGCTACGGTTAAAGTAATACGAGGATATATATTTACTTCGAACAAAAAACGTATCCTATCATTTTTGTATTTTATTGGTTGTCTGTGAAAATTGTATATTAGTTTCATGAGAATTCTTTGTGAGCATACAATCTTGTTCACATTATTTATGTTATGAACAAACGATTTTGAGTTTATGGAAGTAAAATTGAACAGCTTCTTCGTAAAGCGTACTGTACTGTTTATTAATAAAAGTGAATTATTTGGAATGTCTGTTAACTGGAAATCAGCGAAAGTAATCGATTGAATTATTATTTGAAATTTTAAAGGTCACTTTTTAAGAATTATTGCATTTAAAATGCAAAGTATGGTTAATATTGACGAATTTAAGGAGCACAAAAAATTAAAATTTCCATGTGAATCTTCACTCGCAAGACGAACTGTGAAGCGTACTAATGTGTCAGCCAGAGTTCGATTGCGTTACCGTGAGGCGGACAGTCCACTGTGCTTATAATCTACGTAACAGAATCGTAGAAGGAAAATTATATAAGACTGGGACAAACATTGATTTTAGATACATGACCTAACAGTGAAATGAAAACCATAGAATTCAGATGTCATAATTATGAAAATTAAATTCTACAAAAATAGAGAAATATGGAATCTAACAAATGAATTTAGAACATTATATAAGGATCCCGTTCAACGCCGGGCGTAATGAGCATAAGAAATCCAGACATGTTGATAAATATTTTAATACCCACTGTGGGGTAAAATATATCAATTCTCATTACCAATTTTTCCTTGAATGTTGATGTAATTTTATATGCTTGTTTAACAATGTAAAAATATTTATTTAATTTTTATTTTCTATTTGTGAATTGTTTTAAAATTTTCAATGTCCAGTAATGATTGTTTTAAGTGGTTTAAGAACTTTGTGAATTTTCATTAAGCAATACTAAACCGTATGATTGTCTTCTCCTGTGTCATGCTGTTTGTGAGAAATGATTCCTCATTTTTATACAATTTAGTATTCTTTAAACTTCCAAATGTCATAATTTTTCCATTACTAGTCCATAGAATTATTAAATTTAATATTTCTGTGGTTATTAAAAAGAATGATTAGGTATAAAGAAGTATACGGTTATACTGATAACATCTAAGTCTTCAACCGCGGGGCGAAATAACTGAGTTATACATTTCTTTATATTTATAATTTACGAGATGAAAGAGGAACATAGTCGACAAAATTGGCTTAGTTATCAAGTTCCCGTAAAAAGAAAGTTGTAATTAAAACAGGTCCGTTACATGTATGGTAAGCTAATGCGACTTTTTCTTTCACAGAATTTCAATTTGGATTTAAAAAGACAAGTTTTGAACTGAAATATAAAGTTTTCTCAGTCTGGGAAACTTTTTCTCCGTAGTATTTTGTCATAAATTCCCGAATTTTGAACACGCTTGAAGTGGGGGAGATATGATCGTCATTTGTGGAGCTTGGTGATGCAGATAATATTTCATCTGCATGTTACACCGAAAACATGAAAAAGATGATGAATTAAGTGATCTATTATCGCGAATTTGTAAATTCAAATATTTCTTTTGATGTATAGATTTCAACGTTAACTATAAAAAACGTTTTGCCACTTTTTGTAGGTCCATAATAAAGTGTTTGTCGTAAACGTATTTTCTATGTCATCGAGTATTGTTTTCAGAGGACATTCCAATTTGTTATTTGTCCTTCAGTGAAAAAGTTCCAGTTTCATTCTCTTTGTGTACATTGCTTTCTACAATTCGACTTTTCAGATAATGATTGATCTCTTCTTGTAGTAAAATAAGATATATTATAATAAACTGTAAAAATCTTCGGAATTGATAACGCATGGCAAATTTAGCTACACTAATCATTCATAATCTGGTGACGTGCTTGTATTTCATTCAACGTTCATGTAATTTTGTGATTATTTTAATTCAGTCCTTTCTCTTACAAAACATTTCATCACGTGCAAGCGTAGCGATGCTGTAATCCCAACCACCCCCCTGGGATACATAATGAGAACGGAAGAGAAACGGAGCAATTTACTTTCCGCTTGAATGACGGAATAACAGACGGACGTTATTTTGAAACAAGAAACGCGAAATCAGCAAAACTAAACTGAATTGCAAAGTAGACGCTCAGAAGCCACGGAAAATGACAGAACTTCGCGTGAAAAAATGTAAAATTTTCCTGCGTTCACCGACATTTCCAATGTATCTTTTTAAAATTCATAGAATGTTGTCTCGCCGCTGTATCCTTTAAATGAGAAGCAGAATGCAAAAACCTCCGAGTCCACTTCGTCATTATTGGAAAGTGTTAAAATGGAAATGAGAATTCTATGATTCTTATTATAAACTTCTAAAATGGTTGAAATAATGTTAAATTATATAGAAGGGATACACCATATATTAACAACTAGTTGAACTCTTTTAGTATTCCTACGTGGGTTGAATTCATCTCTCTCTAGACCCTTGTGACAATTTCAACCTGTTTCCATAAAAACATTCTACCTACATGTTCCCTAACCTTGGCGAAGCATACACTCATTGAACCCGCACATTTCTTTTTCATTTATTTGATCATGGATCAACAGATCTCCCGTGTACAACAGTCTTTACGTAGTTTCTTTGCTATAATAATTCCCTTAATGTCTTTCTTCTCTCTTCATATGTTGTCTCACTGTCTCTTGCCACAAATGTCCATCACCTAACTTTCGTAGTTCATTATTAAAACATTTTTAACAAACTTATCAATTAACTCACAATTTACACAAGTTGTAACAATTTTAGGAACTTTATATTGTTAAAGTTAATAAATTTGACAAAAAAATAATATTTTAACGAAACAAAAATAAAACTTTTCATCCAGTATCACCCCTAAATATCCAAATGTCCGCACTTCAGTTTTGTTTTCTCTTAGTTTAATTATTGGATCTCTCCTGTTTCGTTTTGGGTGCCCGAAACACATGGCTCTGTTACCCGCACAGTGCCTTAGTTTCTTTTCCATTCACGAGAGATGGGTGAACATTTAAAATTATTCTCGCAAGTCTCATAAACATAGAGTGTGCGTCAGCATAAGAGATAATCGCATTCCGTATATACTTGACCAAGTATACCCTAGTGAGACTCTGTCGTACTATAACGACACGACCATAAAAATAAAAAAGTTGTGGGTCACTTGTTAATAAGGAAGAAAATAGATTAGAAACGAAACGGGAAAAAGCTTCTGGTATATGAATAGCATACGAGGCGGGAAATAGACGGGAGAAAAACGAATGCTTATTTGCCTAATGTGACCTTCTGAGTTCACAATATAAAATGATTTAAAAACTTTCTCATTGAGTTTACGACAGACCATGGGGATTAGAATAAATTCTTACAGATGAGAAATACAACAGAATCAGTAGTGTGTGGAGAAGGGGAAGAGAATAGTGAACAATTTTCGTGGCAATGCGTATTTTATGGAGAAGAGACGGCAATTTTTTAAAAGAATAGAAGATAAGTGAGAACTAAATATAGCTGCAAAGAAAGAACTAATGAGCAATAAAGATCAAAGATTATATTACGAGATACAAAGATTATGTAACACGAATTGGGGAAATTAGAGATGACTTAAAAACATGAAAAACAACTAGGTGCAAGTGGTCAAGGAGAGAGAGACTTATAATGATTATGTAGATAAAGTGTCACGATATCAGTGATCAAAATCAAGTAAATAAATAAATATTAAGAATGATAATGTGCAATGCATAGTCATATTTCATCCTTATATTTTGAAGAAACATAGCAGAAATATTATGAACTTGCGTTCCATGATTCGTAAACAAATACACTATTTTTGGCCGTCGAATGCCTATGAAGTAACTTAACGTTCGCAAACCCACGCAATGTAGCTCCTTGTAATAAGGAATAATATGCTAGAAAGCAATACACACTTCATGGTTGAAGTATTATTAAAATTGGATACAATTCATCACAGTATAAAAATGAGAAATTTACACCGTACGGGATTTAAATTATTTCTCTCATATAACATGTATCGATTTATAATTTCACAGTAAAACATTTCGATAGAACTTAAAGAGACGTTATGGGACGACCAGGAAAAAAACAAACAAATTCTCTACAGATTTCGCTTGAGGACACAACATTTTTGGAAACAAAAAATTTGTTACGGTGATTATTAATTACTTTGAAATATCCTTAGGAATTATTTTTTTCAAATTTTCGTCTTTTCCGGCAAGAGGAAATTCATTGGAAATCCATAATGTCACCTTCCGTTTTCCTCCTTGGAAATCCGCTGAAGCGTCCGATGTGATGGGGCGTGGAAAGGGCACTAATGATGACACGTCTTCCGCGAAGGCTGAGTAAACAGAAGAATGGGTGTGGCGCGTCTCGAGACCGTTTTGGTGCCACACTTCCGTATCGTTAGCGTAAGGTCGGCAGCTAGCACCATCGACCCTGTGTTGTGGTGAGGCTTTCTCACCAGGTTCGCAAGTAGAACTTGCAGCTATCGAATGGGGAACTGCTCCTTCTGTTTCTTTCGTTTTCATTTTCTTGTAGCAACAACACTCGTACTGGTTGGTATATGCCTGAGAAAATAAACTCCATCCATCTACTAACGTAGATACCTCTTTATTTTCCTGTTTTATGTGAATGTGAATGACCCAAAACATAATGATCCAAAATTTAAACCTGTGCCATTGAACTAGTATTGGAAATACCAAGAAATACCATCTTTTGACATTCTTTTTTCTTTGCTTTTACTAGTACGTTTCCTATGTTACTTCGTGTCCTCATTTCCTTTTATTTTTGCATTTTTGTATCATCCTTTGAACATTCTTGGTTAGTTTGTCTCATAAGTAATCTTTCCTGCACCTGTTTAAAATATGAATGTTTCAAGATATATGTTTTAATATAAATGTTTCAAATATGAAATTAAGTGTTCCAATGTATATTTATTCTATTAAATCTTCTAAGTGCCTTTTGGTGCACATCTTACGTTTATTTTGTCGTTGAATCCTATATTCTTTTATTTGTTAATTTTACCTGTAATTTCTACGAACATAAAAATGAGCAGTACGGGATAAATTATATTAAAATATACTGAAATGTGTTTGCTGGCCTAATACGTTTGCATGCGTCGGTTTAGTGCACCTTTTTCTCTCTTTAGCGAAGGTAGAGGATGTTAGACAATGTATGGGTTCCACCTGGGAAGACATTGAGTTATTGTAAGACGCCAAGTTTGTAATCATATTTTTCAATAATTGATTTTTGTGATGATTTCTCCATTAAAATAACTTCAAATTTCAGGAAATATTAGTCCAAAATCAATCACATATATTCAAGTCTTAAAATATTTTTTTATTTCAGTGAAATATAAAAATGAAAAATGCTCTATAAAGTGGTTAAGAACACAAAGTTTTCAAATGTTCATTAATAAATAACAAATAAATTGAATGTATAATCTTGAATAGGATTGTTAAAACATTGTAATAAAATCAATAAATTATTAAGTATTAGATAAAATTTAGTCTTGACTCCCTAACTCATTTATAACGGAAAATTGTTGTATCATCAAATTTCTTCGAAATATTTCTTGATCTTGTTTAATGGTATTCACAAAACTCATCTTTGGTATTTGTGTACACTTGAGTACTACATCGTCTTGTGTAGACAAATAAAGTGGAAGCTCCGTATTTGTAATGTGGAAACTCAAAATCCTTCGCTACTTTCCAGAGCTTGTTCCGAGATACCTTGTTCCAACATAACCCACGCTGATGCACAAAATTTTTCTTGTGTTCTGCATTAGAGATCCTTATCATGCAAGTAATTTTGGCGAGCACATTTTAGTTGAGTAGCTAGCAATCACTGAATGGGATTCTCTTTAATAGAAAAGTATACACGGATTCAATTTATTTTACTTTAGCAATTCTATATTTGAAATCAGAATATGTAATTTGTACTTTTTTCGAAACTTGCAAGAGTAGTTCATCGGTGAAAATCACTGAGGAAATTAAAATGAATTAATGAACAATATTACACTTCATTTAGGAATCAACTGTCATGATATGAAGTTTATATATTTTGTGAGTACTTTTTCTTAAAAAGAAGTTTGAAAGAGACAGGGGCAGACATGTTAATCATAACATTTAAAGTTATACCTCATATTAAATGGATGAATATCCTCCGCAACTTTCAAGATGGATAGCTATTCACTAAAGTACTTTACGAACAGATATTTAACAGAATGCCGACGTATTTACGACATCACTGAAGCGTTCGAGAGAAAGTTTGAGTCTTGAAAGCCTTCTAAAAATTGTATGCTGTGGGACTGCAAAGAACTTGGGGATCCAGAAGTGTTTTCATGTCTCGGACAATATTTTGTGAAGAAGAATGATGACGTTATCTTTCCCCCAAGAAAAAAGTTATGCTCCACTTCAGTTCATATTGAACCTGTTATTCTACCGTCGACAAACCGAATAGAATGGATGATTCATTAAAATGCAATGCAATTTATAGTCATAAAATACAATACAAGATATCATGAACTTGCGAAGAAATCTGTAATAAAAAATTAAGATTCTGATTTCGATAATTATTTCAAGAATTCAATGGGATTATGTGCGGTAAATATCTCGTGCTTAATGAAATTCAGAATGATGAATAATTTGTTTTATTTTGGTCGTAAAATAATATTTATGATAAAAAGGTTGTGTCTGAACCCCAAAAATATTACTCATATTTCCATTTCATATTTTAATAGAAACTAGAAAATAGTGATGTGAAAATATATAATAGCACATAGAAATAACACCAAATCCAAAGATAGGCAGATTATTTGATGTACATGAAGATACAATTAGATTAAAAAATACTGTGGAACAGTGTTGGTAAATTTTATTTGGGAAGTATAAAAGAAACGTCTTGCATCAATTTTGCATAATGATAATTTTATTATTATAAATTACAAAAATTTCATCATACTAAAAGAGCCACAAAACAATTTGTCTTGTTCACATATTTATTTACACTAGGAACACGGTACATAAAAACTGACTGCTTTTTAATATTTTCTTGCCTTCGCATTCCTTGAACAAATGAATGTTCATTTTTCACCATTTCCGACGTGTCTTTCCCGCTGGCGTATCTCCTTCCGGAAGCGAGAGGATCGAATGTGCGAGTGTACAAACAACTATTCGCTCACGTGGAGGTTACCACAACACACCTGCTCACTAATATGGGAGAACCTTCCTGAGGGAACTGAGTAAAGCGAAGAAGATTCTCCGACGGGCCTACTACATGGGGTGCACGGCACGCGAGCTGCTCCTAAGCTGCAAACATGGTGCTGCTTTTTGCCTTTGACGCGTTAAGCGTCTTATACAAGAAGTGGAGTGGGCCGCGGAGATCAACTAAGGATACGGCGAAAGGACTTGGTGAAGGAGGGCGTAAGGGAGCGCAAGACAGAATGCGCACGTTGAGGAAGGTAAAGTGAAACAGCCAATTACGGGTAAACAAAGCAAAGGAGTAGGGGGGCGGGTTCAAAGCCCGAGGCTGCACTACGATGAAGGCTAAGTTTTGCACACACACACAGAGAGAGAGAGAGAGAGACTGATATTAGCAGGAAGTGAATTTTGTATGGGTTCACAACTTAAACCTCCAATTATTGAAAACCTGTTTGGCATAACTCGCCATTACGAATTACTCGGTTATTAACACGTTGAAAAATGTATTATCTAATGAATCCTATTATCGCTTTCCAACATAGTAAATCATCTTTTCTCAGATTGCCGTTTACAAACAGGTTTATATTGCTGATATTCAATGTTTTGATATATTATAGAAAGATGAAAGTTTGGATGTTATGTTGTGCTGTTTTTTTTGACAATAAATTTATTATTATTATCCAGTACAAAACATCTCTACCATTGATAGACATTTATGAAATTTGGTGAAATACCTTGTGAAACAGTCCGTAAAAACCATGTCGCTATTAAAATGTTAACCCCTCACTCACGAACGGAAAATCTCAAATTTACCGCGAAAACCTTTGCTTGTAATATGAATTAATTATGCAAGGGAGGTGCTGGTGTGGAAATATCTAACTTCGTGAAACAATATGAAACGGCGGGTATTCAAACTCTTAAGTAACGCTGAGCGAGTTGGAATAATATGAAAAGGAAAGATTAGTTTCACGTTAAGAATTTTAGTGGACAATAATTTATAAAAAAATTAACAGATTTATATATTGTATATTCTTGACACAATGGAAGGTTATATTTTTTGTTTTTTGCTTCTTTTGTTTGGGGCTTTAGGGCTCGTTAACATCGAGGTCATTAGAGCCCATGCGAGTAGGGAAAAATGCAGTTTCGCACCATAGAGAAAAGCCGTAATGACTCTTCCCCGTGTGTGGGACTCGCCGAATATCTCGACCATACCCACAAAAAAATAACCCATGAATTCAACAAATATCTAAATAGAAAGATGGAAGAAAAGAAAAGAAAACAGAATACCAATACATTATATCACAAAAAAGGAAAACAATTTTTAAATATTATATTTTCGAATTACAGAAACGAACGATGAAAACTAAGAAGACAGTAAAGATGAAAAGAGAATGCAAATTTTAAACCCTCCCGAGAACTTATGGGAGGAGCCCTGATCTACTCATAAAATTCAATAGTTTATTAACATTAACCGTTTCATTTCCGAGAATTGTTGGTAAATCTGCAGCCAGACCAATTTGTCTCCGTATATTTGAGTATCTTCTGCAATTAGTTAGTAAGTGACGCACTGTCAGAGAACAGCTACACTCCTCACAAACGGGTTCATCATCTAGTAGTTAGAGATACCTATGAGTGAGAGGACAATGCGCAGGCGGGTGAGCAAGACCTCGTCGCGCCGGGCTGACCTACAGGAACTGCTCCATGACTTAACAGAAGATTTGATAAGTCGGAGCTTATTCCTTTCAACAGCTAACCACTCATTGCTACATTCACTCAGAATCCTCAACTTGATGGAATTTAGGAGATCTCGTTTTGGAATCGTGGAGAAATCCACGCGAGTCTTAAGGCTTCCTCATTTCCTCTGATTCCCACGTGTCCGGGAATCCAGCAAAACATTATGTTCTTTCCATCCCCTTGCAGTGAGAGAAGCACTTCGGGATCAGCTTATCAGCTGGATACATATTCTGAATTGCTTGAAGGGCACTAAGCGAATCAGAACAAATCAGGAAATGTGATCCGCGGGAGCACTTTGTTGATCGCAATGCTCTCAATATGGCGTAACACTCAGAGTTGTAAACGCTGCATGAGTCACCTAGACGGTAGCCACAAGTCTTACGGGGAAATACTACGGAGCAGCCGACACCATCAGCCTGCTTCGACCCGTCGGTAAATACAGGGATATGGACCCGGTGTTTGTAGAGGATTAGGTGAAAGTATACTCTCAACATCGGAGCTGGAGTGTTCTTGTCATGATGCAGAAGATCGAAAATAATCTTCGGCTTGTGCAAAGCCCAAGGGGGAGATTTACTAAAACCTTGATGTAAGACATTAGGTGTGCGTATATTTAAGGTTTCTAAAATTTGTTTGGAGCGATATCCAAAAGGTTTGGTTGCTCTCAGTCTGTTGTTGTAGAAACGGATGGAAGAAGAGGATGGATGAAAAACCGCGTTGTGTACCAGATTGTCGGGTAAAGTTTGCAAGTGGCAAAAGTGTCGTAGCATGAGGATTTGCCGCCGGAGGGAAAGAGATGGTTCGCCACTCTCGACATACAAACTCGGAATGGGACTAGTGCGGTATGCTCCCGTAACTAGTCGAATTCCGGCATGGTGGACACTATCCAACTTCTTTAAATAGCTTGCACGAGCAGAGCTATATACAACGCAGCCATAATCGAGCCGAGATCTTATGAATGCTCGATAAAACTGGTGCAATGAGTAGCGATCAGCGCCCCATTCCCTGCTACTCAGGCACTTCAATAAATTCAGAGACTTTAATGTTCTTGCTCTTAGGTCTGACAGA
>NNCF01128794.1:414312-507486 GCA_002313205.1 Laupala kohalensis
TGTGGTAGTACCGTTACCCCTTCGTACGTGGCTGCTGAGCGGAAGATCGCCAGTTCGATTTTCCGCTCGGCCGAACTGTGTGTGTTCCAGCCGGGGTTTCCCTTAGCTAATCCAGGCCAATGTCTGTTCAGTGTTTTAAATTCCTTAGCAACCCAACCTCTCTTCCATCAAATTCCTTTACCCAAATCATCTGGTTAGTAGGAAGAGTAGGACTGATGACCAGAACCTCACTATATCATAAAGAAATACATTAAATAAGTAACGAATATGTCCTGAAGAGATTATTAGTTTCTTTTAACTCCTTCCTCATTTCTCCATATTACACTTGTTACTTATTGAAAGGTCAAATACTTTGAGAGAATCAAATTAATGTAATAGCTAATTTTCTTAAGCGAAACCTTTTATTTTATTTTATTTTATTTCGTTTGTTGTATTACATTGACTATTTGAAGTACCAAATATGTATTGGTCTCAAAGAAGTATCAAATGCAGTTGAGTAGTTCACTGTCCTACTGTTTTGGATTTTATACAAAAGGAAGTCATGTTTGAAACATTATTCGTTTTCTTTCATCGCTATTGTGTTTTTTTAGTGGATACGTAACATTGGATATCACGTACGAGTATGGAAGCGTATCTAAAAAAAATCCCAGGTGCTGCAATCTAGAATTATAAATTAGGGATCTAGAATTATGTAGGTAAATTGGTCTTACCGACACGCAGTTTGAGGAAAAAATTTGAACGCATTTTTGAAGATCAAGTGATCAAATTTGCTAGCCAACACTACATTAAATAGACATGATAATTACTAAAACATATTACCACACACGTTTGATAAAAAGTTGATATATCGACCATGAAAAGTTCATTCTGTCCGGCAAGAAACGAGAAATAGCCAAAATGGTAAATGACCTTGGTCCTAGTACGGATACATTTGCTGCATGCAATATAACGATAAAATATATGTCAAAGTTTGAAGAGAGGACGAATTTGTCATCAGATTACAATCGATGAAACTCTTGGAAGAACTTGGGCTATCAAGAGCTGAATGTTTTTGCATTCATTACTGTTGAACAAAATTACATCTTTAGTTTTTGATGTCTATAGGTTTAGATAATATGTAAAAATACAGTTTTCTCGCCTTCTATCATACTAATATTCATATGTAATTTTTATGGGCGTCAATTGTTGTCGAAACGCCATTAATACTTACTAATGTAATTTTCTTTGTTGTTTATTTTATATTGTCAATATCATTGCTATTTATTTATTTATTTATAATTTTGTTCATCTGATGATGACCGAAATCAAACTCATGATGGTGAAAACGTTTTGAGTTAAAGTAAAAACTCTGTCTACGTAAAAGGTTATCTAAAATATCACAATATCCATGCTTATCCATCCAGGTTATCTAAAATATCACAATATCACTATATATTTGCGTAACGCAAAAGTGTGTATCTGTTTGCTACTTAATCACGACTAAACCACTAAATTTGTCGTGTCGAAATTTGGCAATGTTATAGTTGAAATGTTCAGAATGAACGTAGACTAACTTTTATTTAATTTTTTTTGTGGGGCTTTACGGCTCATGTCGACATCAAAGGTCATTGCAGCCCGAAAAACTTGTACAGGTATGGAAAATGCAGTAACGCACTAGGGAGTGCCAACATGACTCTTCTCGTGTGTGGGACTCGTCGACTGATTCAACCCTACCCACTAAAAACCCTCCTGATCTACAACACACCAAAACATATCTCACAACATACATCAAAACAAAAATGGAGGGGGGGACAAAAATGAGGGGGGCACATAACACTGTCTCTTATACACATCTGGAGTTCAAGGCAAGAATGACNTTGATAGCGTCGGGATCGAAAAGAAGAAGATGTAACCAAGGGAGGTTAGAAAAGAGAAAGGAAGGAGCCTCGCACAAGTAAGTGGAAGTAATGCCAGACTCAGCTCGGGGCCCCGTATTCGCCAAACATGTACTTACTAGATGTAAGTTTCCTCGGGGGCTTTAAAAAATACGTAATGATAGAAAATAATGATTTTGTCCATAAATGTCGATTAATCCTGGAAAAAGATAGGTATATTCGCTTACGCAGCCTAAACGGTTAGAAATAGGTGACAAGTATGCATGGCAATATTTTTCGCCTCAAAGAGTTTTACAAAAATGTCCGCGTAATCATATGTCTATCTACAAAGGTTTCCCTACATTATCGAAAAAACATTATTAAAAATAGGAGTGTTAAAATACTTCAAATCAAGAGAAATCAACCATCATCGAATTTAATAGTATTTGTTTTGTGATTTTTATAAAGATTTTTTAAAAAAATCGTAAAATTTGAGCGAATGATTTAGATTTTAAAAGTGTTTTAACGAAATGTTGCAGGCGCGCTCCCTCCGTTGTGTATTGCCTCGGAAGCAAAAATTTGACCAGAGAGGCTCCCGGCGAGTGGGTTCGTTGAACTAACAAGTAAAAGGAATTCCGGGCAACGCCGAGTAATCAACTAGTTAATACAGTGACTCCTTCTTGAAGTACTGAGACGCGTTAAATGATCATACTGACTCTAATAATGAATATTCAAGATGAGACATAGTGTTACCCAGACAATTTGATTTACGTTAAAAAAATGGGTCCTGTTTACTTGTTCAAATCAAAATGGTCTATATTTACATAATTCAAAAGAAACACAATATTTAAAGATTTATTATATTATTTTGGTGGGACAGAGGGCACATGCGCCGCTAAATGAGCCCTTGATTGCCGTGGGCTGTGCATACTGTACCCTGGTATTTACCCTTAACGAATTTCTAGTTTCATTGACGGGTAATCGCGACTGAATAATTATTAGGTAAAATAAAGCAAATTTGTAATAATAATAAAATAATAATAATAATAATAAAGAAAAAGAGGCATAAGAATGGCATTTGGCGGATATACTGAAAGTTGCGATGTTTTATGATCGTAAACTGAAGACTGCAACTAGAGTATTCGTTTAGCACCGTTGGGTACCACGGAAAACCAACGGTCAGGGCAAAGATAACAAATAAAGATTACAAAGTGACAAATAATAACAAGCTAGTTAACAATTTATGTTCTTTCTTCCCTCCCTCGCGGTGCTGTGGAGGTGTCTTGTTGACATGACTCGATCGGCTGCGCTTTGAATACGAAACCCCTCCGATGTTTTCCTGGAAAGGAGAGTACATACCTTCCCAGCAGAATCATTTTTCACGCACACTCTGATGACACATAAACGAAAATATTACCTTAATAAACGACCGAAAAAATAAAGAACAATAAAACTATTTTGATTAGATTGATGTATTTAATTTTTTTTATTATTTATCTATTTTCAAATTCGCGAATTCATTTTTTCCTTATTACCCTCACGCGCCTTAGAAAAATACCTAAAAGTTCCTTGAATTCGTTGTTGCCCTCCCTTAGTATTATAATTCCTAATCTTTCATTTCTGTCCTGTTCCAAACGTTCCCTTTGAATCCAACTTAGACGCCATCTTTCTGTCGCCTCGCTTGTTAATAGAATATGTACCCAACCCTCCGTTTCCCAGCAGAGAACGCAGCTGGCGTTCCTCTCGATTGTTTTTATTTTTCTAATAGCCCAACCACCCGTTCGAAACCAAGCTAGACCACATCACGCTTTCATCCCTAACTGATCTTTATAGTTTTCCGTACCCCAACCTGAGTCGAGAAGTTTGTGTAGAGAAAGTGATATTTTATCCAGACGATCAGCTTCGAGTATTAGCGACTATGTGTCCATTATCTTTCTTTTAATGTTAATAGATTAATATAATATAATTGTAGATAAATTATTCCCACATGTTACCCAGGCCCATCCTGTACAAGAACATTTTTATTTTTCTAACCCACCCCGTTGGACACTCTCTTGAACTCTCTACAGGGACATGTGGCTGCAAGCGAATTTCTCTCCATGAATAATAAAGTTGCACGCAGTTGAATGTCAACACTAACTCCTAAGTATCCAAATTCTTTGAAAATTCCAGAGTTTGAAACGTTACGAGATAATCGCATAATATCTTTCAAATGATATTCTGCTACAAATTCAAGGATTTTAGTGCTTGATTCGAGTCCTCAAATTTCAGCCCCGTGTGTCATGGCTGGCGTAAGTGCACCACGGAACACTTTATCACAATCACTGACTTGATTATCAGAGGTTTTGTATCTCATTTGGTTTATTATTCTTAGAACAGTCTTGCCTTTTACGCGTGCTGTTTTAAATTGCGAGTTCCATGACTCGTTCATAGTGAAGTTAATTCCTAAATACTTAAACATTTTAACTTTTTCAATTTCTTGGTTTCCGAATGTCCAAATTGAACAAGTAGAAAAGTTTTGCTTCTTGACTTGCTCATTCATCAACGCAGAGAATAAGTAATAGAACCATGAACTTCTTGACGGGTTGTTTCTCTTGTATAGCAGAATATAAGTAAAAAAACAACAAATTTTTCGAAATTTCCAAAATGCGTGGATTGTTATGGAATTTATATTTTCAAACTGGTGGTGGACGAATGTCTTCTCGTTTGGTTTTTCTTGGCACCATTTTATGTTGCAGAAAATGGTATTTTGAATTACCAAAGCCAGAAATAAGTTAATAGTTAGAACAATTATTGTCAGGTTTATAATTTTTTTAAATCAAGGAATAAAGAAGGTTTCTCACTAAAGAAAAATCAAAATATTTTAAAATTAATTTTTATTGTATAATTAGCAATATACCGTCTATATTTGTAAATATATTTATTTTCCTAGATTAACTGTTACTACAGTGAAGGAAATAAAAATATAGTGTTGCATGTCTACTGAAATAACTCTTATATTTCTTTGGGAGAGCCACACGCTGACGGCGACGGTGGTGTGTAAACGCCATTTTCCTTGTCCAACCCTGCGGACTACCACCTACATCAACCACAGCTATACCCTCCACCGCGCAGGCAGAAAAGTTGAATCATGCGTAAATTGAATCATGCGTAAGTTGAACCGTGCATGAGATGAAATATGCGGACCCCTTCTAAACAGTGGTGCAAAACTTAAAACGTAAAAGTGACTAAGTTGACAAAATAACATTGAATGAATTTTTTTTTTTTTTTTTGTGGGGCTTTAGGGCTCGTCAACATCAAAGGTCATTAGAGCCCTGTTGAATGAAATTAACATTGAATCGTGCGTGAGATGAAATGTGCGCAACTCGTTTGGAAAGTGTGGCAATAGTGCTTTGGACGTATAGAACCGTGAATTAATACGTTTCAAGTGTGATGTGATACAACATTATGTCTTCCTGTCGAAGATGAGAACACTTGCATTTCGTGTTTTTATGAAGTGTTGCGTCATTCGTTCTCCGTACGTCGAGGAAAAGTCTTGCTCTGGGGTCAGTCTCAAAATCGATCTGGACGGAAATAATCCTCAATACCATTTACAAATCCGTTCAGTATTGATTCTTTTTTTCTTTTTTTATTGATTGCTTGCCACCAGTGGTACGTTTCGAGGTAGTTCTTCTAAAGATGAACCTGATGAAGAGATCTTTCATAAATAACTAGTGGTACACGAAATACGTTTAAAATACGTTTAGATAGTATTTTTCAAAATTTGCAGACTATGATTTAAAAAATGTTGTTTTTTCACATGGGTAACTTTTTTTGTTTTTATTAAAGTTTCAGAAATCTTCAATTTGCGGAAGATGGATATTTGAGGAAATATCGATATAGTTCTTAAATATGTAAATTTAACTTCAAATAAAACTTTTATATTTCAATATTCTCCAATATCTTCTAAACAACTCAGATATTTTTTTTTCCTTAATGGGTTACATAGAACATTTTATTTTAGTTTTATAATTGTGGAGTGCCTTAAAAAGAGACAAATATCGATACTAATATATAAATGCTCAATGTGAAAGCGAGTCTATCTGTTTGTTACTTAATCACGATTAAACCCCTGAACCGATCGTGATGAAATTTGGCAAAGAATATAGGTAAGATGTGCAATATGAACATAGGCTAACTTTTGTTTTTAAAATGCGTGAAAAGAAAGGTAGAAAATTATTTCAACCATAAATGTCGATGAAATTGATAAAAAAGAGGTATATTCGCTTCCGCCGCCTAAACGGTTAGAGATGGGTGATAACTATGATTGGCAATATTGTCGCCTCAAAGAGTTGCACAAAAATGACCGCGACATCACATGTCTATCTACAAAGGTTTCCCTACATTATCGAAAAAACTTTATTAAAAATAGGAGTGTTAAAATACGTAAATTTAAGATAATAATTAAAGAAGGTAAAATCAATCATCATCAAACTTAATATCTTTTGGCGAATTTAAGAAAGACGAAAAACATCTTTAAATCGTAAAATTATAGCACATGGTATAGATGTTAAAAACGTTTTAATGAAATAATGCAGCCGTAATGGCGCATTTGTGTCATGCCCCGGAAGCAAAAATTCGACCTGCGTGTGAGTTCAATAGCCTAAAAGGTAAAAAGAAATTCAGGGAACGCCGGGTATTCAGCTTGTAGCATCATATAATCTACCTTCTTGGAATGGAATAGACTCGGATGCAAATATTTCTTTTTTTCATGAATGATTATTTGGTGATGAATTAAGCTTGTCCTACGGAGGTAGTTGCGTTTGTTGGGTGAAGAAGGGCATCAGCATCAGTGCCATATAATGTACGAGGGTGACTTGTTTCTCGTAACTTGAACGCTGCGCGTGACAACTTCGGTGGCTTTACGTGAGCCCGATGCGATGGCGCTTACTTAGCGCCACTCCACTTGACCGAGTTCCACTCTACCATTCCTGTACTGCAACCAGCCATTATGTCCAACTAGTGCCATCGGTCAATACATTTAAAACAGACTACGATGCAACAAGAGCTCTGAGTCTTGTACTCTGGCATAATTCTCATTAGGGTCATTAGGTTTTAGGTATCATTATTAAACGTTTTTATATAATGATGTCGAACTTGCTAACTTCAAACTGCTTTGCCACTGGTCGTAAGATGGCCATCGTTATTTTTTTACATTGAATGATTTGACAGATTTACATGTGAAGACTTACTTTCCTTATTTAAATATTTTAGAATTTGCACCCATAAAGAATATAGCATTTAGGGTAATATTTCTGCATTCTTAGTACAAAACATATATGGAAAGATGTTAACGAATGAGAGCCATTCTTCACAATTAGATGCATATGAAAATTTTTAATGCATATGAAAACTCGTAGTCCTATAATAGTTCAGTCATTAGGTGATTCTGCTCAGAACGTTTTCCTCTCGGAATTAGTGATTTTTGCTCCCAGAAAAAGTGATTTTTCCCCCTCCTGAGTTGTTATGAGGACACTGAATACGAATTTCAAATTTGTTCCCTCAAGAAATTTCGGGAATATAAAAAAAATCTCAAATTACAAAAATATCGCCCGTTATTAGTTTTTTACATGAAAACTGTGCACTCTACAAAGAAAATATCTATTTGTCAAAGTAAACTAATACATTCTTACGGATAAACTTCTCCTCGCACAAAAAACAAAAAAGGAATATAATATAAATTTTTTAAATCTAGTTCTTTGCTGTAATTATTATTCTCCTTTGAAACTTGCGAGATTCCTGCAATACGTAAAAAAGGCATGATATTTGTAGCTCTTCAATGGGTTTTCATATTTCCTGAAATTTTTGAAGTAGAAAAGTCAAAAATCATAATTAGCATCTTGAAATAGGTTGAGGAGCGAAGTTTCAGAAGTTTCTGATCAACAGCTTTCAGACAAAAAATTTCCAAAAACGTAGAGTGTAAAAACCCTGGGATTTTTTACAAGAGAAAAAGGAACGTATTAAAGTTGTAGTTTATTTTTAATAAGAATATTTTCTTTGTAGGGTGAACAGTTGTCTTTAAATCAATCATGAAACACAACAAGGACGCGATTTTTTTAGTATCGTCAAAATTCCCGAGGAAAAAAGCGAGGAATCTTTTGCGAGGAAAAAAGTTGAAATTTGTGATCAGCGTCCTCAAAACGATACAGGAACAAATAACAAGAAGGAGCGGCCATTTTACAAATCGTAAATCCCAAGAATAACGCTAGATTAAAAAAAACTGAATATCTTGGCGCAGAAGTAAGCTATGACGATGGAATTTTCACGAATTTTAATGGGAAGTAATGCATTACAGAAGCAAATGATAATTAAGGACCAAAAATAAAAATAATTAAAAAATCTCAGGGAAAATTTGCCAAGACTTAAAAATTCGGCGAAAAGTATATGAACAAAAGTAAACGTCATTAAAATACAAGACTAGGACAACATTGAAAATTTTGAAATTAACAACCAGGGAACGCTACTATTGACGCAACATAGAGCAGGCATATGGAACACTGCAAGCTACAGGAATGGGATTAGTGAGTAGGCGATTAGTGTAGTATACTACAGGCGACCAACAAAAATTGAAAGAATTACAATGCTAATAATAAATGTTTAGAGACAACAGCTTATGACAAATATAAAATAGGAAAAAGTAAACGTCATTACAATAGAAGGCTGAGACAGCATAAAATTTTTGAAAATTGATACCCAGGGAACTCTACTACCGCCGCAACATAGGAAAGAACGTATACCTCTGGACTTGACCAAGCTACAGTGAATGGGTTTGTGAGGAAGTGATTAGAAAAACCATCTATAACTTGCCAAAATAGCACAAAGAGATTCAACATAAAATAATACATTTTAAAGATGGATTAGACAAGCAATAAGGATACAAGTTGGTCAAGTAAGACATATACACATCGCAGTAAGTGAAGTGGGATAGAAACCGAAAGGAAAAAGAAAAAAGGACTAAGTAAAGCAATAGAACGTATCACTAAATAAGAATAAATTTACTAGAGCATCATTGCAGACAGGGCATCAGGAAATAACATAGGGTGACGAAGAAAAAGGATATGGGGTAGTTACAGGTACAAAGATATGATTAGCGCAGCACATAGAACAACAAGAACACTTAGTAATAGACATACCGCGCTTGCATACAATAGTAAACAAGTTAGAAGAGATCTTCAAGAGTGCATCCTTCGCACGAATAAAAAACAATGTGAAAGGTATCATTAAGGATGAAGTAACGGAGCATTAGAGGGCGGTAGTGAAACTTAACGCTGAAAATAAAGAACATAGGAATAAACTGCTACTCCAAAAGCAGATTTATAGAATAGATAGACCTGGGAGGAACCAGGCAGGTACTTGGTGGGGTAGAGAATATTTTGGCAAGTACTGTAAGCGAATAAATAATAGGTTATATAGAGCAGCACACTAAAGAAATAAAAGAAGTTCATCGCCAGGTAACAAGGCAAACGGAAGAACTCAAAAGTGTACTTCAAGAATTGGAGGCGCGGCGACGGAATAATGTGGTTGAGGGCACAATGGCAAAGATAACTGAAGAACGATTGCAGCAAGTGGGAACAGAAATAATAGACAAAGTACGGGAATGCAATGAACTCAAACAAGTTATGCTACAATTCTAAAGAGAAAACAGAAGCAACAAAATAGGAAAGGTAATATTGCTGAATGGGATAGGGTGGGGAATATAGTACAAGCCCTAAGAGACACTCTTGATGGGGCGGGAGAGAAATTTAAAATACATTCGACTAGAGAATCAAGGAAAGGGGAACTAGTGGTTGCGTTGACAAATAAAACGGAGAAAGAAAAACTAAAAGAGATAGTTGCGAAAACCAGTTTTGTCAGGCAAAGAGAATTAAGGAAACGACGTCCGGGGCTACGATACAAAGTGTGCCAGAAAATATAACAGATAATGAGTAAGTAAACCAAACAATAGAGCAAAATTTGGAACAGGAGGACCGGTCAGTATTGCATAAAGAAATACGAATTGTGTACTGACATAAAGAAATACGAATTGTGTAACCGAGCAGAAGTGATGTAGGAAATTTGGTAGAGACCGTACAAGTCAATTCTAACCGACAAGGCGGAGTGGTCACATTTCTGTCACTCCTATACTCCCTCTACTCCTCTCTCTCGTGAGCGCCAATGTATCGCTTATTTATATTGTGGCCCGCGCTCATCAGTAGTTCTGTATCATTTATGCAAGCGCTTCTAATGCGCGGGACATTTGAGTGCGCCTCACGACAGGAATCATTATAGACAAGAAAGTGAGATACAGCGAACATCTAGTACATACGAAGAGAAAGGTGCAAGTAAAACTATATAGCAAGTTTCGAGTTGGAATTATGCACCATGATATCAAAAGGAAAGATTTATACATGCTGTACGTAGGAGCACACGTAGACCAATGATAGCTTATGGAGCAACAATTTGGGCAGAAAGATTGGGGAACCAAAAGTTTGAAAAGCAGTACAATCCATAGAAAGAAATGTTTTCTGCCAGTGAGGAAACTATAAAACTGTTGCAACAGAAGCACTAAATATGATACTAGGAATTCTACCAATAGATCTCTTTGCACAAAAAGTAAGATTTCAACATATGTTAAAAATCAAAGGACAAATTCAGATAAATGATGAAACAGTAAAAAAGACGATAAAAAAACGAGACACAAACTAACTTTAGCATTGATGGAAGGATGGGCTGTGCGATGGAGGAAAAGTGACAAAGGAAGAGAAACTTACGACTACATTCAAACGGATAGAGTTTACACAGTAAAACAGGAAATGATTCAACCCATCAAAATATCTCGTACAATTTCTCATGGGCACGGGAACTTCATGACGTATTTACGGCGCATAAATAAGATAGAGACAGAATAATGTGTATGTGGAGCAGAAAAAGAAACAACAGACCACATATTGTGGGACTATATACGGAGTTATAGTCGGTTGGATATATTAGCAATTAATGCAAAATATAAACTAACAGAAGTGGACAAAAATTTTCCTTACTACAGAGAAGATATCAGAGATAAAAAATTGTAAGAAATGTAATAATATGCGTACGCCTCGATGATGACGGGGACTGGTAACGCCACAACGGCGGCTAAGTTGCGCAGTCAAGAGATAAAAAAACAAATCGTAAGTAATTAAAAAGAATAACAGCCTCGTTTTGCACTGCAACGAAGACGAGGAAGCTCAAAATTGAATGTAAAATAAATAAATAAATAATCAAATAAATAAATAAATAATATACAGGAGCAAAAAATCACTACTTCTTCAAAAATTTCTGATAGACCGTTTTTTGAACACAGAATGACTGGACTATTGGTTCATTAAGTAGTATTGTATCATGAGTCTCGACACCGAGACTTAGTGGGTGTGAGACTTAAGCATCGAATTTGGTAATTCTAATTTTTTCTGGCTTCAAGGAATGACCTTTAGGAAACAATTTTTTTAAAGTATATTATTTTTAAGACAATAATAAAGAATTTCAACTATAAGTACAAAATAAATACAATTATAGTTGCAAGAAAAAGTGTGAAAAAGATAATTCTTAAAGAGCGATTTGTTTCACAGAATATATTAGTTGATGTAAATATATTTTATTGTTTTATAACTATATGTACTACAATAAATATAATGATAATTACTTTATCGTGAACGAGGTGATATGAGTTTTAATTGATTTTCTTTGACAAAGAATTATTTGAAGTATTTAATAGTCAGTTTATTTACATTATCAATGGAATAAATGGCAATAAATTATCATACTTTTGCCTTATTTGTCTATATAAAAAGTGTAATATTTCATTTTTGTGGCGAGATATGGTGTATCCTGTTGGTAAACTTTTCCCAGTTGGACTCATACTTCGATTTCTTCTCTATTTTATTTGTGCAAATAGTCAACTAATTTTAAAATATAATTTTACGTAAAATTTGATTTATTTGACTGAAGATGTCATACAATTGTTTCTCTACTTGCTGTGTTTGCATTGAATTATTGGGGGTCTTCTGATAAATTCTTCTACAATTAACGTCAATAAATTACAATCAAATTCAATAAATAATTCAAGACACGACCTTTTATATATATATAGTGATACAGCTCACTAAAAAAATATACACAAAATAAATTATGTTCGTCCGTAGATCTTGAGTTATTTATTTAACTTGTCTATCAATAAATGTCTCAGAATCCCAACATATCATTTATTTTGCATCGTCTACGACCAAGTAAGAATTACGATGGACAGAGACTCGAACCCGTGACCTTGTGCTTCGCCCGCTTGTGTGCTACCTCTTTACCTTCCGACTCGACTCTTCAAGTCCATACACAACATCCACATGGCGTGTTCCAGTGAACCTGCGTCACACCTCATACAGGGGATGAGTGACTACAGGCGGCCCTCTATGTTGTGAGCACTTTCACGTACCCACGCGTCCCGTTTTCCACGTACCCACGCGTCGGATGCAGTTTTTAACTCATAACTTTCTAGTACCTACTCGGGGAAGGAAGTTTCCATCGTCCACGGCCAAGTAAAAAATTGCGATTCGTCGCAATTTTTGTAGGTACTCGTGTTGGGAGTTAATGATTTATGTTGTTTGTAAAAGATTTGCATATATGTCATGCGTCTATGTCTGAAACACACGGTGTAGTTTTGAATGATTACGTGTATTTTATTCTTTGGATCCAAATTATCATGAATTCCACAAGCGTGGTACTCAGTTACACCAATGTTGTATTCGTCTAGAGGGTGCATCTAAAGGGTGGGATAACGCGAAGGGTAGTTCGATGATTTATGGTGTATCGCAGCGGTTGAATAGCCTCTGATTAGTTAGATAGTATTGCGACTGCTGCTGTCTGATTTGGCAAGTGGTAATTAGAATACACGGTTAGCTTTTGTTCTTTGTCAAAACAGTAGTTACGTTTTAGCGAGAGATGCAAGTACGTTCGTTCTATGTTAAGTATGCCTGTTTCCAGGCGACCTGATTCGTTATTCATGCTCTTTATGCTTGATTTGATTGTTTGCACACGCGTTTGATTATGTAAAGGATTAATTATTACAGCTCTCTGGATGACTTTAGTTCTTTCTCTTCTGAAACCACTCTTCGAGTTGTATTATGTCCCATTATTCCTTAGGTCTAAATATATCGTGGGATTTGTAGCTAATTACGGTTTTGTAGAAGTAAGAAAAAAAGTTTTCATACTAATCAAAATTTTATTTTATTACTTCATTATAGTTTTGCACTAAAATATTTTTTTCTCGGATCTAGGTATCCATGTTTCATAGTGTTGTGTTTTTCTCTACATACTAGTCTCTGATACTGCATTAACTCGAATACATAGAGGATGACATTATTAAGAATAAGCTAAGCTGGCGAAAGTATGATTTGAATAAATATTTTACTAGTAGACAACACAACATCTTTCATTTATTCTTAAAAATTAATACTAGAATCGCCTCACCGATACCCAACAAGGATGACATTATATTTCCAGGAAAGAAAAAAGAATGAGTCATTACTAATGCACTACAAATCCTCTTACGTTTCTTTATGAAAATGAAAAACATTCCTTTAAGTTTATTTTGTAAAACAAATACTTCTCAATTGCCACGGAAGTCGTAATACTAAAAAAATACAATAATCAATAATTGGAACTAGATGAATATCATACTAGATGAGGCGGATGGTAATCATTTGTATAGCGATCATTATTTTATTAAAATACTCGTATTAGATGTAGCAATTATAACATTGTATGAAATATTAGTATGTTCAAATTTGTTGTATTAATCTTATCTTATCTCCGCCTATGATATTGCATAACTTTGCTGTTAAACACACTGTTGCGATTTGGTTAAAAAGTAGCAACATAGGACAAGTAAACGATCTATGGACTCGACGCTCTTTGGGGCAGTTGAGTGACATCTCTCGATTGTTTCTATGAAATATTTCCTGAAACCGTATAGGTTCATTCAAAATTCACGTCTTTGAGTTAAAAAAATGAAATGGCGAAGAAGAGTTGAACATAATATTAATTAATAAACGAGTCTTTTAAATCAACACGCAACCCACACGAATTGTATTCAATGTTTCCTCGCCAGAACATCTTAAAATAACTGAGCATCGCTTGTCAAGTCAATCGAACAAGATGGAAAATCGATACTCGCAAGTCGATACACATTCGACCTGTGACATCACGCTGGCGCGCGACCCCTGACCGCTATGTATATGCCGAGGACGAGCTGAAGTGTCTCGTTCTTCACTTCTGATTCGGCGACCAAGCCGACAACTTCTCCTCAGCCTCTAATAGGAGACAGCTGCTGGAATTGTCTTCAGCAGCCAACCGCATATCTTGTTAGTATCAGCAAGCAATCGGCTCACGAGATAATCTCGACGTCAAATCGCAACATGCTCATCTGCTAGCATCTGTTGGTCTTTGAATATCAACTGCGCGTCAACCCAAATCATCGAATTAACATCAAATTGCCGTCTAGATTGAACCTCGAGGTATTTGGAGAATAGGATCATCCCGTCTTCACCTCATCGCAGCACCTCATCTAGATTTTTATTTTTGTATTCCTTCATTGATTTATTCATTTTATTACTTTACCTTGCTAGTTGCAATTTTTGTTGTTAAATTATTTTGTCGGCACTACTGTTGCTCAACTTCCATCTGAACGGCCTTCATCAAATCTGTTTTTTTGAAACTTCAACACCCGGATCTACCGTAATTTTCCTTAAATTCTGTGCGCAGAGTAATCATCAAATTCACAATAATAAAATTTTAATATAAAACAGCTTTTACCGCGTTCTTGTCATGTTCTGTTATATTCGAAAGAAAAATTTATTTTAATCAATATATCTGAAAGACAATGGCAAAAAATACTTTTAACCAATACATTGTGAACCTTAAAAAATAGTGCACTAATATCCTAAAACTCTTTCTGAAAATTATCGTAGGCATTTTTAACCATCACATTAATGAATTCGATAAATGATTTTCTTTTTATAATTTTTTTCTCCGTTTACATGATGTTCACAAAACCTGTGAATAGAAATAAATATAAATCAATATATTTTAAGGAATATTTTCATTAATATATTTCATTAATATCAAAAAGGTATTTTAATTAATATATTTAACTCGCTAGCTTACCTTGTTAACATAATTCACACATACTACGAATGATTAACTTTTTTTTTTTGAGTGATCACTTTTTAAACAAAGAAGGAACAACGACAAAGGAGAAACAATTGGAAGTCAAATATCCAAGCTAAATATATCCGAAACACTATTACCCTGTAAGTTATTCGAAAAAAAAAGAATACTTGTTTCTTTCGTACGAATAACTCTACCCTCATAAAAATTTCCTTTAACCTGTGCGTGTTTGAGATTACAGCACATTTGCTCGCCATGCTTAAGGTATAGAAAAACGATCACATGTGCAGATTATAAGTGAATGACTCACACAACACTCTCGATGGGGAAAGCCTTAACACGAGTGAGTCATTGGTACTCCACGAGGCATTAAAAACTACGAGTAAATCGCTTAAAGAACATATCTCTAGTTAAAGTGGTTTTAAAATAAAGTTGTGATGGAAAATGTCATTCTCATGAGAGAAAACAGGTTTCTCCAGAATTTCAGAGAAATTTAAGCTTTCAGAAATTTTGCCTAAATTCTATATGCAAATCTCAAATGATGAAAACAACAGTAGGTATGAAAAATTGTCTGTTACTATGATGTTATAAAAATTCTCTCGAATTACTATGATGTTATAAAAATAACTTCTTGTAAATATATTTTATTAGTAAAATGGAAGAGTAGTACGGATCACCTTTGTTCACTTTATTAATTAAAATACGATAAATTGCTTCTAGCTTCAGGGTATTCCATTTTGTTGTTCGCAATTTACACTGTAATAATCCTGGCTAATTGCAAAATGGCTTAATTGAAACCGTTGACGCGAACCATTCCTCATGGATAGGATTGAATGTGGTTACGACTAATTTCGTAAAAATAAGCTTAAATATTCTATTTCATTACACTAATTATTGAAAACACATCATACAAGACACTGGTAAAGCACAAATACGGCTTAATTCAATCAGCTTTGTTGTATAAACATTTGAAACTAATGACATGGATACTCATAATTTTTCGCATGCCCGTTGTGAAACCTTTACATTACAATATTTACATTTTATTTTGTATACTACGTTGTTAGTATTCATGTGAACGTTGTAAAGATTGTAGGTTACTACTTAGGTGAAACAAAAGGAGGGTTAAAAACTAGAATCGATGAACACAAAAGAAATTTAATATCAGTAGAACAATGTGTAGTTACCTCACATTGCATTAATAATGATCACTTGATGGATTGGGTAAATATATTTATTTTGGATAAAGAAGTTAATTATTTCGGACGTAGCATATCAGAAATGATATTTATAAAAAAATACACACTGGAGTTCGAATTTACGCACATACACTAAAAAATTGGTTCATACAATACAATATTATAACATGTTTGTGTTTCTAATTTTTTGTAAACATATTTCTGTTAGTATCATGTTCATTTGTCCTGTTATGTTTATTGTTATAATTTGTTATTACTTGATCACCTGACGTCGGCGTAAATCTACGTCGAAACGTAGTGAGCTATTCACAAAAAATAAAAATACTAATCGTCCATCAAAGATCGTAAGTTTTAATTATTTATTTAATAAGGTAGCAGTAGAATTAAATGATTGGATTTGAAGAATTAATTAAGATACTTACACTGAAATAATTAATTGTAATCATTGTTAGATTTAAAATGTTTCTTATTTGAATAAATATAAATCCAAATTATTTTTTCCAAATTAACTAAAATGCTACGCATTTAATAAATGAAATTCAGAATCCACAATGTATTATTGCAAGAAAATAAATTCAAAAAATTCCGGAACATTAGCTTTCACCATTCTTTCCTTTTTAAAATTTTCTCTTATTATAGATTTTTTTTTTTTTGTGGGGCTTTAGGGCTCGTCAACATCAAAGGTCATTAGAGCCCTTCTTATTATAGAAATTAATAAAAATGAAAATCGGGAATTGAAGTAATAGTACTTACGTTAAGCGTTGAATCGACTGGTTAACGTAGAAAAAAATAAGAAAATTTTTGATATGTCTACGGCATTCACGTGAGACATCTGAGTCTGTCTTCTCTTTAAACTCAAACTCGTGTATTTATAATTTTTACAATAGTAGTTTACTTCGTTGAAAAACATTCACAAATTATACAATTTGTACATCTTATTTAGTAAATGCACCTAAAAACCTTTTTGCATTAACTGTTGAATCACTAACTACCTCTTGATCACAAATCCCGACTTTAAATTCAGGCACGTTTCCTACATTCAATGTGGGAGAATTAATTTAGAAGTCTGTCCCGAGAGCAACAGTGTTTTAATTGAGTTGGGTGGAAGCGACGAGTCAACGAACGCGTCAACAAAGGAGAAACCTGTTAATGGAGTGGACATGAAACCACAATAAATCCAAAGAGCTTGTGTGACGAAGTACAAGAGCACTAGAGGTGTTTCAGGACATTGACACTATCCTCTCCATGTCTAACATTTGGAGGGAAGAAGTTCTCTTGTGGAAGATTATAAATATTCGAAGTGTTAAATGGCTCAAGACATATTTTTTTGACTCGTATACTTCGATACACGTTCATTACGAATAAATGCATAAAAAGTAATAAATATTATTCTACATCTTATTTAATTATACAATGTCCGAAAGTCTCATATTTATTGAAGAGTAATAATGTAACTGATTTACAAAACTGATTATTTCACTCATTTAATATTAAAATGGAATAAATTTATTTTTTAATTTAAGTAATGTTACTAAAATAAAAAATATATTTTATACTACTGATATTGATAATAATTTGTACCCTATGAAAAATTATGATCTAGGACTTAGTTCGTTTAATTATTTGTTATATCCTTCATGTAAGTTTTGCAATTGCAATTTCGAAAATCCCATTCATCATTTACATCCTCTAAACATAACGTCTAAATATGAATATGTGTATGCTAATTTGTAAAATTGATTTTGAACTTGAGTGAATTCATGGTACTAACATAGCATCTTTCAGATTAAAAAGTATTTAAATCCAATAATAAAGGTTTAAAATTTAGTGAACATCGAAATTTTAAAACAATTTAATATATGCTAATATAATGTTGGAAATATGTCCGATAGGAACGGAAAGGATTATATAAAATCGTTATTGAATATCCGAACGGTTTTCAAGTTTGTATATTAAATTTCTGGTACTCTGTTTCTAATGTATTTGTAGTGTTCCACAAATGAAGAGTTCACTGTGAAGACGTGAACCATCTATTTTCTCATACGCGTATTTATCGTATCTATCCCTACGTGAACATTATTCATTTATTGCCTCCCATTTTGTGACAACCACCAGGTGGTTCGAATCCCGTTGTGGATTTTTTGTATTTATTTTTGACTACACAGTTGTATTCCTTGAAACACAAAGATACTGTTTTTTAAACATTTTTTTTCATTCAGTAAATACCATGTGTTCATTTTGTTTTAACTATTCATATTGACGAGGCGCGATTATCCAAATATTTTGTAACATTGACGTCATTTTAGTCGTTGGATTTTTATGATATTAATATATCTTTTTTGTTTTGTTTATAATTATGTTCACGTACCTTCAAAGGTAAAATTCTCGGAAGTGTATTTCAAAACGAATAATAGTAGTTTCATATTTAACGTTGAAACAGCATGTCGTTTCCGTTTCGGCAGTAAAAATTCACTTGAACACCGCTAAAGTGGACTCATTTCTTTCTAAAGTACATTTATGAACGGAATCACTATAATTCTACATTGTTGTTGTAGACAATAATCAGAAATTGTGATATTGTATTTCTTTTTTTTTTGGGGGGGGATGGCTTTAGGGCTCGTCAATATCAAAGGTCATTGTATTTCCTCTAGGCAAGTAACTCAAGAACATAAATAAACTGATCGATTTACGTTATTGTTCGTATATGGAGGAAATTAAATACGAGTAAACCGTACAATGTTAGTGGCTGCGGAATTTATTCTGTGATGCCCGAGTGAAGTTTTGAGTGGATGTAATTCGGAGCGAATCGCCGTTCCCTGACTCCTCTCCCACGCCACCTGCCGCCTCATCCGCCCACGTTCACATTACCGCCCGGCGCAGCGGCGTCCATCCCCACTGCTGACACCTGTGGCGCCCTCTGCCGCCCCTGTACGGTCCCCGTCAGAGTTCTCTGCCCACCACGCTCTCACACCCACCCGGCCTTTTTTCCCTCCCACCATCATTTCATCTCACCCTCTCATTGCCACGGTGTGGCGACGACGGTGCAGTCCAACTGCGCTAACAGGGCGATAAGTGCCGCTTTGATGGTCGCTTGCGGTTGAGGCGGCCAGACGCCCCGGCGTGGACGAAGGGCGATATTTATTGGACCTGACGAAATAGTGTGTTAAGTTACTGAGCTCTATGGGAAGGTGGGGTAAATGCATATGACTAATTTTTAATTTATTTGAACGCCATAAAACACATCTATATTACACCTTTCGACTCTTTCGCCTTCCACAACTGTTCACCGTTTCCACTCAGATCTACACTGTTGGTATACGACAGGAATGGTGTACAGTTGATGGCGAACGGATGATGTAGCGGTTAACATCCCTACGATGAACCAAGAGTCATGGGTTTCCTGGTTTGTCATCATTTTCATCTGACCGAAAATTGTCAAATTGTTTCTTCTCCGCGTTAAGGTACATGGAGGAAATATATGCACATCTATGTTACACGAACTTCTATTGCTTCATCATCTATGTTCTTCTGCTCGCACGTCTGCATGGGTCGACATTCCATGACAGGTACTTCTTTCATCTTTTGTTTAGGCCATTTTTTTGTTTTCCAAATCCATGTTATGTACTATAGGAACTTACCTCCTATCATTTTATGAGTCATAACTGTTTTAATTATATCTTCTACTTTAATTTTCTTGGTTAATTTGCTTTCTCCATCCGGTATAATTTACAATCCTACATAATATGACTTTATTTTGACTGGGATATCGTTGTGAAGGAAAATATTTGAGGAGTAATATAGAAGAGGAGAGAAATAGTACTTTAAGGAAAGAGATCTTTACGAGCAATAGTCATAGATATATTTTGAACAGAAGGAAACGAAATTTTCACTTCGCAATTAAAACGAAAATACCATGTTCTGTGACAAAAACTTAATTTGAACGGACTAGAAGAGTTTCAGTCACCATCACTTCCAAAAAAGTGACATACGTCAAGAGTGTTATTAAAAATTGTTGTTATTTTAATAAAAACATAAATTTATTAAACAAAATAACATATAGCTCCTCCCGTTATAATTGATTTTATAATGTCAAGAAATTGATCAATATTAGTCAAAGGAATATCAGTATCTCTTTTAAAATTCCATGAAATAATTTTTATATTCAATTGAGTATTTAGTATAATGATGTGAATTCATTAACTTTCATACTCCTCATTTACTTTATCACTCAAAGGTAGTAATGTACTTTTATAATAAAAATGTAATGACAAATCAAGTTCCATGCATGCTTGTCATATTTTCTAATTATTTATTACAGTTTAATAATAATAATAATAATAATAATAAATTTATTGTCAAAAAACAGTACAAACTGCGTATGACCACGTGGAGGGAAAAAAAACTAATTTACTCTCCGGAAGCAAGCAAGGGACCATCCCATCAATTCCGATCAAGGGCCCTAAGGCAGAGGCGGATTCAAAAAATTCAGCAAAAATTCCTAGATAAGATAAAAAGTTAGCTGCAATAAAATATTAATAATAGTAATAAAATATTATTACCTTTTCTCGATCTTGGCATGGTTGAACACATTTTCTCTGTATCCATTCTGTCCCGGGTTTTACTCCCGTTTTTCTTTAGATACTTTGATAGGAATTGCTGGGATGGAATCCTGCTTGTTTCTAGAGAGTAAATAAGATTATTGGTTTCAACGTGATCATATGTGTAACGTCAGGGTCAAGACATTCTATTGATTTGAGAATTATTAATATTTCTTCGCATTTCACAAGCCGGACACTGCTAAAAAGTTTACAGAAAGTAGCCGGTCGCCGCTAAGACGGAAGGGCGACGAACTTGGGACCCAACCTAAGCCTCTTCAGTTATTGAGGTATTGTTTGAACGTACAGCTTTCTCTTCCTAAGGAAGGTACGATTGTTCTCGGAGAATGCGGCCTGCGATGTTGACCCATGCGAGGTCCACTGGAATTTCGGTGTCCTCAGAAAAGAAGAATTTTAAGACGATGTGAATGAAGTACGTCGCCGGATGTAGAACAATGAGATACTCTGAAAAAGGTGATTGAGGGCGCCTAGTTGAAGCCGATGGCGGTTCGTCTTCGCGGCGCAGAGTGCGTTCCTAGAAGCCGAAGGGGTGAACAAGAAGAGTACTTGCACGGCGTGGTAGCGAAGGCGTGGTTATTTGCTGATCACGTGACTTCCTCTTCTGTATATATTGGGAGGAATGAAAATCCTCGAAGATTTTTTACGTGGGAGTAGAGGTCCGCACCTTACGGGAGATGTGACCCGGCTAGCATCAGTCGCAGAGACTCGATGAAACATAAGACTGCTGCGGTAGTCTTGGTAAACTGTTTACTAGTAGGAATGACGTAACTTGTAACAGTTCAACGTGAAATTTTGGAAGTTCATATAACCTAGAGGGATTTTACTAATTAGTTGTCTTCAACTAAAATTTATCTACGTGTAATTAATGCTTTTCGATAGCATTACTTGTGTAATAACAGATTTTTATATGTATTAATGATTTTGGGAGTTTGTATCCGTTTATAAATTCAGATTTCTGTTTAATTTCTATTAAATCATTATTTATTGTTATTACACATATGTTTGATTGCCTGGGAAACTGGGCTGGTAGCAGCGACGAAAACTACCATAGGGATTGTGGTATTTAAGTGGATCGCGCTTCTACCAAAAAGATACTCACACCGCATAAGGGCTTGTGGTGTGATGTTACAATATGCATTCAAACTGCATTGTCGGCAGAAAGACGAAGAAATCGAAGACTATATATATTTTTGAGGTGAATTTTGTTAACAATATTTTCAAAAGTTAAGAAAATTTTTGAAATAACGAACTCAGTACTAACTGCATCGATATTAAACACAGACAATATTTGAAACATTGTAGACAAGTTGAATATAGAATCAATGTTGCAGATTATTTATCAGTTTTGACTTACAAATTGAATTATTTATCCCCTTTATATTTTTGTTAGTAAACTTGACTTGAGTATTCAATAAAATGATCTCAAACTAAATGTTTATAAAAGAGAATTTATAAGTTTTTAAATATACTTTAATTTACATTTCTAGTGTCCAGTCAAGAGTGACGGGTACACGTTGAGTGTAGCTTACGACCTTTTCTTGGACGTTTTACTCAAATTCCCTAAGTTTGATAAACATCAATGAAAAGTATGTCTATCAAACATTAAAATATTCATCTACCAGAAGAAACATTGAGTTTATACTTTTTTATGGTTTAAATTTTTTAGCATTATTCTATTAATTGAAAAAAATTGATCTGTTACATTTAACGATAAGTGGAAACCTGGTACACGAATTACATATTTATAAGAGAGAATGGCAATTTTTCACTACTCGGGTAAGAATATAATGTTTGTTTAAAGTAATTAATAAGAAGTGTGTTGTAAAAGATAATGAATTAATCCATTTAATTGTGATGAAAATAACAATTAACTTTGTTTTTGATATTGGGTTAAATTATGAAAACAAAGTCAATTTGTTTTATTTTTACCTTAATTAACATGCTCTCTGAACTCAATATAGAATTAAGGTCTCACTTCGCATATTTGAATAAAAATACTTCTACGTGGAAATTGAGAGAGGAAAACATTTAGCGACATTTTCTCATTGAATATTTAAATTCATAATTTGCGCACTTAGTAAGATATTTGTATTAATGAATAATGTTTATTGTCAAAAAGGCAGTTACAAACTGCGTATGATCAAGAGGGTGACAATAAACTAAATTATTATCGTGTTCTCATTTCTTATTGCCAATATATCACATATTGTAACAAATTGTTTTGAAAACATTCGTCACGAATTAATTAGTATTGATAACTAAAACTTACAGCATCTGGCAATTTGATATTCAACTTAGTTATCGTGCTTTTGTGTCTACCTAGTAGAATTCTAATGCAGATGCTTTTTATAATTGAAGTGGAGAAAATTTGAATACCTTGGTCGAACTAAGTAGAAGACATGATCAATGCGATATGAAAGTATTTATTTGATACACGCAAAATAACATGAAAGTAAAATAAACGCATTTCTTAAGCGAATACTTACCTCGAGTCAATATCCAAAATCCTGTAAGAAGGAAAATCTAGCAGTTTTTTGATGTTTCCTCCATGTACTTGTGAGGAAATCTTAAGAAATTATTCATGTCAATCCACGGGCCTTTTTAACAATTTTCAATGAGAATTTAGAAATGGTAGGAGTACCCAAACAGCTCTTATAAAGGTAACGGAAGATATGAGAGAAACTCTGGATGATGGCTGTGTTTCCGTTCTTACTCTATTAGATCTATTAGTAAAGCTTTTGATTCCGTAGATCATGATATACTGCTAGCGAAGTGTAGAAAACTGAGCTTCTCATAGTCCACCCTTTCCTAGATAACGAAATATTTTGAAAATAGACATCAAATTGTAGTAGTTGATGATACAAATTCCTCAATTGTCCTATTGCAAGAGGTGTCCCTCAGGGATCGGTATTGGATCCAGTTTTCCTCTTAATATATGTAAATGACCTCCCTCAAGTATGATCAAATTGTAGATATCACTTGTATGCAGATGATTTACATATTTATGAGAGCGGAAAATTAAGTGATATTTCTTCTTTAATTTACCAAACAAATTGTAATTTGGCATCTCTGCACAGTTGGTCAATTCAAAATGATCTTCTTTTAAATCCTTCAAAATCGCTAATGATGGTAATTAGTTTCATCAAGAGTTCACTAATTTCTGAAGAATACGACTTTACCAAATGTTGTAATTAGTAACAATATAGTACCAAGATCATCGCAAGTAAAAAATCTTGGAGTATTGCATGCCCCCCCTCTATTTTAGCTATTAAGACCCACTTATGGGTTCAATCTAATTAATTATACTTTAATATTTACTCAGAGGCTTTACTCGCTAGGATAGTGGGTGCAATTCCCACCATTGCAAAAAGGGGGATCGACACTGGGATATGAAATCAAATCAGGATCTAAATATAATATTAATAACACAGATCACACAACAAAAGTAAACATAAATTTAATATAAGAATTGCTGGAATCTGGAATCCAGCTAACTATAGAAAGCATTTCAATCTACTGCATTCCACACTAACATACTCTACAGTTGAGCTTAACACTACAGGAAGCAAAGATCACTCACTAATACAGATACATAAATATATTACTCTACTTTCAGGGCCTGAAGGGCAATTACACAATCCGCGCTGAAGGCACGTCTTGCGGAGTGTCGAGCCCTCTCGACACTGCCTGTTCTCTCGATCAGCCCCTTCGTCGTTGCCCGAGATCTTTGTTCGTTTGAATTTTCGTCTCCTGGAGGGGGGGGGGTGCCAATCCCATCCATTTTCTTACGATGGCAGAGGAATGACGACACTTTCATGGTTGTTTATTGGTTAGTCAAGCTCACGCCACTAGGGCGCGATGCTGACAACTCGAGTCCCACGCCTCGATGGAAGACTTCGGAGGGCGGAGGCGGCCAGCGGTAGCGGCGGGTTACCTTTCCGCTGTCTAAGGGGTTTGGGTCTTGCAGTCAAGACAATAGTCGGGACAGCGAAATAAATAAAACTTTCCACTGCTGTTTAAGTGGGACCGTAACAGGAGTAATTATGGACGATCTATTAAACTGGGAATCTCATGTTCGTAAAGTATGCCAGAAAGTTTATGCCATTATGCATTCACTAATATGTGTGGGAAAATGTCTACCAGTAAAAACTAAAAAACTCTTATGAAAAGTGCTATTTCCCCATCTGGATTATGGTGATATGATCTACAATAATTTAAATAGATCATTAGCTGAAACATTTCAAAGTCCAAAATGTCTGTATTAGTTTCGTATATGGTGTACAAAAGTATGAACAAATTTCTGAATATTATGAATATAACAAGAGTCTTAGATTAGAGCAAAGACGCATGTTTCATTGTCTCTGTCTTTTCTACAAAATTATCATTTCGGTTCCCCTTGATACTTAACAGATAACGTTACGATACTAAATTCTTCTAGACTTCAACAAAAAAAGTTATGCAGCATCCCAAAATGACGTACAAATTTCTTAAATAAATCCTTCACTGTAACCACAGCAATATCATAGAATAATCTTCCTCCATATATTAGAAACAGTAATTCATTTTAAAATTACAAAAAGCATCTGAGGAATTTCTTTCAATAGTAGTACGAAGGAATAAGAGAGTAATAAAATAAAAATTAAAGTAAAATTAAATTAGAAATCTGTTAAATTGATGATTTATGTTGAATAAGCTACATTATTCTTTTAATATCAATTTTTTAAAAATTACTTTAAAATGTATTATGTTCGTTTGTATGTATCTTCGTTTCGTTATGTTAGTTTGTATTTTTATTATATGTAATCTTGCTCTTCCTGTAGTTAAAAGTTTATTTGTTTTTTCGAAAGATTTCTTGTACAAATGTGGATCATAATATTATTAAGAATACAAATAGCTTTTGATAGTTGGTGGTAATATTATTACGGTTCTATTTGTCATAGTTAAAAAATGTTTTTAGTATTTGTAATTTTCAATTTTTTTTATTTTTATGCAATTTTAAGTGTAAACATTAGAATATTGTTTCTTGTTTATAATTATAACTATTATGTATGTATGTATGTATGAATGTATGTATGTATGTATGAATGTATGTATGTATGAATGTATGTATGTATGAATGTATGTATGTATGTATGTATGTATGTATGTATGTATGTATGTATGAATGTATGTATGTACAACATCGGATCAGGTGAATACCTAATACATGTATGAATGTATGTTTAAAACTGGTTAGACGGAAGAGCGAGCCACATGGGTCGAGCCTCGCAATGTAATAAAGATATTATTATTATTATTTTATTTATTTATGCGATTATTCCCCTTAAGGAGAGCGACTGAACTTGAATGACATTTTTCTAAGTATTTTTCTTTTTTTCTTCCCAAAACTTCTTCATTCTCTCTGAGTGCTTCTTTTTCCTTTCATCGGTCCATTTTTTTCCAGGCTGTCTCAACGTTCTTTCTTCAAATTTAACATTGTTGATTTTATTTCGGCAATCCTTACGGTCTTCCAGATTTGTGATGTCCATTTGTTCTAAGTCTTTCTGAACTTCTTTTAACCAGTCTGTGCCGCTTTTGCTTGTTGAAATTATATTGTGTAACTTTTTTGCCGTTCTAGAACTTTCCGTCCTGTAGATATGTGTGTAGAATCTTGCTCGACGTTTCCTGATTTCTTCTGTAATTGTATTGGTATCGAGGTATAGTTCGTTGTTTGGTCTTTTCATCCAAATACTATCTCTCCTTACTGCACCGTATATCTTTCTAAGAATTTTCCGTTCTTGCTTTTCTATTTCCATTATTTTAGAATGACCATCTATTACCATTGTCTCTGCTGCGTAGGTTGCTTCTGGCAAAACTACCGTTTTATAGTGCCTTAATTTTGCTTTTTTTGATATACACCTTTTATTATAGTGGCTCCAGGTTAGTTTATAGGCTCTTTGCAATTTGGTGATTCTGTGCTCATTAGCAATTCGATTGAGTCCTGAAGATTGTATAATTTCACCAAGGTATTTGAAATGGCGGACTTGTGTGACTTGACCGTGTTGTGTGATTAATGGGGAACTGTTTTCTGGCCGTCTTTCCATGTATTGAGTTTTTTCGTAAGAGATTTGTAGTCCTGTTTTTCTTGCAATTTCATCTAGTTTTTCAACCGCACGAGTGGCTTCTACTCTATTGTCTGTAAAAATCGCGATATCATCAGCAAAGGCGAGACATTTGATTTTAGTTCTGTTCTTCCTTTTGATACCAATTTGGATGCCTTTTACGTTGGGTTCCCATTCTCTGATTATCTTCTCTAATACAATGTTAAAGAGTATCGGAGACAAACCGTCTCCTTGTCGAACTCCAGTTTTAATTTCGAAGGGCTCTGATATTTCTCCCATAAATTTTACTTTGGACGTCGTTCCCGTGAGTGTCTGTTTTGTTATTTGTATAGTCTTTTTGTCAATCCCAAATTCTTCCATTGTTTTAAAGAGAGTATCACGATCTATTGAGTCATACGCCTTTTTAAAGTCGACAAATGTAATTACTGTATTTCTACATTTCCTCATCTGTAATATTGTTTTTAAAATCCATATCTGTTCAGCACAAGATCTTCCTTTTCTGAAACCGGCCTGGTATTCGCCAATTGAAATATCTATTTGAGATTCGATTCTGTTTAAAATCGCTTTTGATAGAATTTTGTACGCCACCGATAGCAAAGATATTCCCCTGTAATTATTAATGTCTGTTTTATCGCCCTTTTTGTGTAATGGACTAATTATTGCACATTTCCAATCTTCTGGGATTTGCTCTGTTTTCCAGATGTCCATTATAATATGATGAATTTTTTGTGTTAGTGAAGGATCTTTTAGTTTCCATATTTCGGCTATGATTCCATCTTCCCCCGGCGCTTTGTTGTTCTTTAGCTCCTTTATAATTTTCATAATTTCTGTCAGAGCGGGGGCTTCTGAGTCTGGGTGTGTGAGTACTGGAGGAGTGAAAGTCAGTTTTTCTTGGGGTGGTTCGCAATTAAGAAGGGTGTTAAAGTATTGAGCCAACATTTTACAGTTATTTTTTGTGTTGGTTTCCAGTGTGCCAACAGGTCTTTTGAAACATAGGCTTCCCGATTAATATGCGTGATGATTTCTTTTTTGTTTAGTTTCAAGTATTCTGGGTCTGGCCTGATCTTCTTAGGTGGGCATTTTTTGTTTCTATTGGGTTGGAATTTTGTCTTTATTTGGAGAAGGTGGTGGTCTGATTCAAAGGTACCTTTACGCGTTCTGACATTTAAAATTTCTTTGGTGTTTTTCTTGGAAATCGCAACGTGATCAATCTGGTATTCACCCTGTTTAAGACTGGGTGATCTCCATGNAAAAGTTTTCAACGGTTTCAGGATTAGTTTTGTTTTTGTCATTTGTAGGTGCGTGCGCGTTGATCAACGTGTATGCTTTATTTGCTGATTTCACTGAGAGGAGAGAGATTCTTTCATTGGGAGACGTAAAGTCGATGACCGACACAAGAACGGAATTATGTACGGCGAATCCAGTTCCCAGGAGTGGTAATTTGTCTCTTATTTTTATCGCAGGTTTGCCCTTGTATATTCTGAAACCTTCTGAGTCAAAGTGTCCTTCATCCATAAATCGTGTTTCTTGGAGTGCGGTGATTTTTAAGTTAAGTTTTGTCAGGATATTGGTCAGTTGTTTTAATTTTCCTGTCTTTGTGAGGGTGTTTACATTTACTGTGCCAATAAAAGTTTTTCGTTTTGTTTTGAGTGTCTTGTTTGCATGGCGTCCCTGATCCCCCAGAATCCGATGATCAGGTGAGTCCAGTTTATCTACTGGTGCCTGGTGTAGTGATTTTTTTATCTTCTTTTCCATCATGCATTCAAGTTGAAAGTTGGTTTTGTGGTGATCTCGGATGAGACCACAGTATTACGACTCGGTTTTTAAGTTCGAGAAGATAGTAGTGCAGCCGCCTTAACTAAAGGAACAGACGCTGAACACTGACCGGCAGGTATTGCACAGACGCCAATGGATTAATAAAGATATTATTATTATATTATTATTATTATTATTATTATTAGTGGGATTATTATCTTGGGATTCATATTACTTGGAGATGCAGACAGACGGTATGAGGTATGTGCTCGTGATTTAGAAAAAATTAGAAAAATGAATAGTCTGAAAATTTCTTCACTTTACGCAGATTACTACATACAATATAAGCAAAATGTTGCATAACGCTGTGTGCAAATATACGCTATAATCATTACTTTGAAGCAAAGTTTTTTAATTCATTTACACGATATTCTACTCGAATTAATCTTATAGTATTCTTACTCGCACTCGTGATATTAATAGATTGTATTTTGATAATCACCGAGTCTTGTTTTGGAGGTAGTAGCAGAAGTTTTGTGAAGTCCCTGTGGAACGCTCCATCAATTTATGCAGTGTCTGAGGAACCTAATAAATTTGTCACGTGTTCACGAGGGCGAACGGCTCGTTAGTGGTGAAGGTCACGCGAAAGCAGCGGGACGCATCCGCTAGTACGTGGCAATGGAGTAGGTGGTGGATGGCGCTCTCTTCGGCAGAGGCAGGCAGGGCTCTCGGGTGAACGCGATCAATTCGAGCCTCGTCGCTGCGGATCTTAAGCTCTTGCTCTCTTGTTCAGCATTCCTTCCGGATATACGAATTCTGAGACATTCTCAAGAACACACTCCAATTACAGAAGAGCGGGTACTAGAGGATCTCGAGAAAGACTAAATAACAACTGGAAATAACATGAAAATAGGACGTCCTGCTTATCGTAAGATGAAACATCTTAGATAACATCTTAGAAGGGACAATTCTAAATGTAAAAATAGACGACACTGATGACTAAAACAATACTGTTCTAAAACTATCCATGTAATAAAATTATCAGCGGATTGATGGAATATTTATATTAGAAAAATATCTTGCTTGTTTGTATTCATGATATTTTGTTTCCATACGATGATTTGTGTGGTCATAACGTAATCGTCAGTTCATACAATAGATTGAGGAATGAAAAGAAAGAAAAAATAATAATAGCAAAAGACAAAGCACTTTTCAGTAATACATAAACAGTGTATTTATGAAGTTAAAAAAAAAGTATAATGATGTATAATACCGTGTAATGCCTAAGTATTTTATTTTGTTTTGCAACCAAAATGGTCTCCAAGCAACCAATTTGAGCTCGGCGCGAGAGGAACGCGGTCATTAGTCTGCAGTACTATGAAATTATCATCAAGTGGGTGTGTTAAAATGTGTTAAGTGATCATTAGAAGAAATATGAAAAGTTTTTGTTATTGTTATTATTCTGCACCCCTCATGTTTTAAATCGGTTTGTCGAATGGAAGATGCAAACAGTCACAATTTAATTGCACTAATCACGCCCATTTTTAAAAGTTAGATTTATAATAATGTTTGATACGTAAGGGTTGAGAGTTAACGGGCTGACAAATTTCTCTAGCAAAAACTTCCTAAAAATTAAATGATGGAACGAAACGTTTTTTGCGTGGAATATGTCGGAGACATTTACGCCTTCAGAAACTAGACAACAGACGACTAGAAAATAATATGATACGAGCGAGGCATCCAAACATAATGGTGCAAATGAAGGTTAAAGCACAATTTTTTTTTTTTTTTTTTGATGGCGGAATTATGAAATACAACCTAATCAAAGTTAACCTTTCTGGCAAAATACTTTTACGAGATGTTTAGGCGTAATTGTAACCATAATGGTATGATAAATATTATGAAAAATTGATGGTCTCTTGGAGTCATTTTGTCAAATCTCACATTAGTTAAGTTGAAAGTTTCTTACTATTAGAAACAGACCTTATTATTGTTAACATACCGTTAATACCATTTGTTATATTGTAGGTTACCGAGTCCTATGAATTTTCCCCTTCTTATCCTCTCTCACACATTTTCTTTGAGTGGCACTGTGGTATCTCGGAACCGTTCGAATGAAACTTTTACTATATTCTACATTGTTTTTTTTATTGTTTGGTTTTATTATGTGTTTTGCTTATTTGACGACACCATATCAAATTTGCGTGAAATAATGCTCAAGGGAAACTCATCAGTTTTCAACCTTAACTAAATCATTCTTCTAACATAAAATTCACGAGCTCAGTTCTACACATACCATATAATATATTCTAACCTATGCCTTCCCAGTTCTTCTCTTCCAACATGAAACTATTCTAAACAAAAATCTACGTAGAAGGACATTGGTTTGTGCGAAATGTCAATATTGAACAAGATCCAGTTATCTAACCACTTTCTACATCAACTATCTCAATACAAAATTCTTAAAAAACTTTCCTCGGCACCAAATATTTCCACATTTCTTCTAGTTTGACACTCATGTTTTACACCCAGTGTTAAGAAAAACTTCCCAAAAGACCTTACAAAATAACATATTAATTCATAAAATAAATCATTCCTCTCTTTAAGTTCTTCATTTTATGTAAATACCATTAACTTTATGTTAAATTTTTCCAGGATTCTCATCAGCTAAAATGCTGTTGTAATACATTGTATTATATTATCAAAGTTATGCAACTCACATGTAAAGTCTTCGAGCTGAACTGTGAAAAGTGTAAGATGGGTTTACCTCCTGTGACCAGGAACGTAATTTTCAAAATCAATCAGATGGAGTTCACACTCCTGTTCAGCGGGTTGTTTATGGGCGCGTGGAAGAAAATAGGACACAACACTTTCTGTATTTTTTACCCGGTTGTTCATAATCATTGTTTGGTTTTTGAGCATAGGTCATAATTAAAACTATTTAATACCGCCAACGTTTAGGAATATTATAATTCCTTAATGTGCAACAATTTTAGAAAATTGTATTGTCTATTCCTGAAGCGGCAAATATAATATTCCAAAACGTTGGCGGTATGAAATAGTTTTATTTGTGACCTATACTCAAAAACAGTCAGTCATTATGAAAAATGGACATTTTACATGAGATAGTAAATTATTTGTTTAATAAACACACACAAACCTCTTAAATTCCGGTGAAATACACCGCCAGGTTCCATAATTGTATTAACAGATAATAAAAGATATAACGTATAACATAATTATATTTTTTTGTTTTCTGTGAGATACTTCTGAAAGACTCCATCGTACTTGGTATATCGTCCACTACTGGTATTTTCTATTTTAAATCAAGGAAATCTGAGGTCTTTGATTCGCGGGGAAGAGATTAACGAAATTAAATACAGTGAATTAATTTAATGACAGTGTGTATTTCGTTAATTACAATGAATTGAAACGACCAGATTACAACACCGTAATGCAACAATAGACCTCTTCCTATTCCATAAAATATTCTTTTAGGAAACTTAAAACGTATTAGGATGGATCACTGTGAGATACAACGTCGTTTGGCTTCGTACACCTAGTAATCGCGATAAAATGATGGTCGAACACTTCCAGAATATTAATTCCAGTTTCCTCACGAATTGGCACCTTCACAATTTCAGAACTATCATGAAAACTTATATCTTTGAATACTTGGTGAATATAAAAAAATTGATTTGACCTGAATTTATGATTTTGATTCATTGTCTTCCTGAAGAAAAGGTTTCAGAATGTGTGTATTTCCTATGTGTGATGGAGTTTTTGTACTTATTTTAGTGTAATTTTACAATAATATTTTTTAAGTATTTTATTATTTTGGTATACTAGTAATATTATATAAGTGTACATTTACAATTTATTTTTATCGATACCTTCAACCTTGTAACTACGACAACGATTCCACTCACCTCTCGAATTCGTTTCAAATTTATCTCATTGCTAAATCAGATTATAGTCAACAATGGAATCTCGTATTTCTCTGAAGTGTTTTGTGCCGGATACAGCGATCACCTTGCACATGAGTTGACCATTGAAGATAAACTCAAACCACTTAAAATCCTTTACAAGTATTCTAAACAGTTTAAAGACAAAAATTTATCCATATTTACAAATTATTTTCGTGAGAAAACTTATAAAGATGTTTACAGTTGCCAAAACTCCGACGACCAATTCAATATAGTTATTTCAACATTCCTAAAACATTACAACACTAGCTTTCCAATAAAACGCAAATTAATAAACACACAGAAATACAATAGATGGATTACCCAAGGGATAAGAATTTCTTCCAAAAACAAACTTCGTTTATATTATCTTTCAAAACTCAATAACCAACCATGACTATTTCCGTTAAAATTAGACTATTCTATTAAAAATTAGCCTATGCAGCTAAAGTTATGGAAAATGACAGGAATAGATATTAAAATTGAACGACTGAACCAAAACCAAGCGGAATATTGTTAAAAATTACACTAACCTGAAAATCGCGAAGAAAATATTTCTCTACTAAACGATGGCAAAATCGTATCCAATCCTCAGGACTCCGCAAATTTTGTTTAATTCTTATTTCTTAGAAGTAGAGAAAATAACGAACTCAATATATCCAATTCAATGTCCCCCAGTATATCCTACACACGTTCCCAATTCTATGTTCTCTTCTGCCAGTGAAGTCATGAGAATCATCAGCTCATTAAAAAACAAATTTTCAACAGGCACAGATGATATACCCGAGTTTATTGTTAATTTTCGTCCCACGCTATATTAAATCTACTCATAAATATTTTTAATAGTTCTTTATCGGAAGGGATGTTTCCTAACATATTTAAGAGAGGTAAAGTGAAACCTCTACACAAGAAAGGAAACAAACTTAATATTGGAAATTACCGACCAATATCTCTAGTAGTCACTTTCTCAAAAATCCTAGAACAATTGTTCGATAAGTGTCTTCCACATTTTTTATAAAAAATAACATTCTGTCTTACGATCAACAGGTTTTAGTAAATCCTTTCCCACTGGAAACACCATGTATCCTTTCTTAAACGATGTTACCACATCTCTTAATCGTGGAGAAAATACTCAGGGTGTTTTTCTTGACTTATTCAAAGCACTTAATGTCATCGATCACGAAATTATCCTTTCCAAATTGCATTCTTTAGGCATTCGTGGAATTCCACATCAATGGCTAACTCCTTATTGAAAAGATAGATATGAACAGGTCAAAATATATACTAAAAATAGAGCACTTCAGCATTGCTTTTTAGAAACTAATTCACTAACTCACAGAGTTCTCCAAGGTTCAATTCTCGGTCCTATACACTTTCTGTTGTATGTGAATGCCACGTCGTCTTCCTCATGAAATTGCAAAATGGTTCTTTTTACTGATGGCACTAATCTACTATGTAGAACCGCCAACGCTCAAAACGTTGTTTCTAACCTCTCGGCTTGGTTAGAAAATGCAAATCGCCTCATTATAAACACTGGCAAAACAGTGTCTATGTTATTTCACAATAGTATCACAATATTTCTACCGCGGTTTCTCTTTCTTTAAACGGAACACAATTAAAAACTCTTACGAATACAAAATTCTTAGGTCTCCATATTCAAGAGAACTTCAAATGGAATTGTCTCGTTGATAACCTTAATTCCCAATTAAGAAAATTGTGTAACGCATTCCGAATATTAGTTTACGTAGTTAGTCCACGTATACCCTGTTGCGTATATTTTGCAAACATTTACCCCCATTTACGTTACGGCATTACCTTTTGAGGCAATACCGGTCAAATATTCAATATTTCAGAATTCAGAAGAGGATAGTTCAGATAATTTGTAAATCTCACCCCCGATACTCTTGTAAACCTTTATTCAAGGAATTAAATTTGTTAACACTTCCCTGCATTTATATTTATGAAACGGTCGTGTTTGTTAAGACCGAATCACTGAAGTGCCACCCTTGCTTCATACGAAACAGTCTCGTTCACGAATATAATACCCGCAATAGTAATAATATTCATTGTCCGAGAGTGTCAATCACTCCTGCCAAAAAGGACCTTATCATTCGGGAATCGTTCTATATAATTCCCTCCCCAAAAATATAATAGATTTTATGAAATTGAATCTTTTTAAATCCGCGGTAAAAAAACAACTACCTCCTGCACCAGTGCTTCTACAATGTAAAAGAATTTATTGATTTTAATAAAAGTTAAATCCGTCTTGTACTTTATCACGCCATTCCTGTGGTACTTTTAAAATAACTTATAACAATTTCAAAAACTATTTTCTTGCATGATTGTGTTGTCGTATGGCTCATATTAATATAATTTTATGTGTACTCAACTTTGGCACGGTGGTGTACATTAATTCTGTAACCCCATCCTGGCCCGGGTTTTTCTCCGTTTTTCCTTCGAGTAGAGGCGGATTTCTTATACATGTTCTCTAGGCTTTGTCTAGAAGCGTGTTAATTGTAACAATATATTATGAATTTAGTGTTTTTTCAACTCCTATGATTTTTAAACACTATACTCAGAATAATCTATAGTTCGATAATAATTTGTACATGTAAATATATTGCGTGAAATTACAAACATGTTCATATTCTAATAGTATTGTAACTCGCAGTTAACCTTTATCTTATCTAGGAGTTTTTGCTGAAGTTTTCGAATCCGCCTCTGCCTTAGGGCCCTTGATCGGAATTGATGGGATGGTCCCTTGCTTACTTCCTGAGAGTAAATTAGTTTATTTTCCTCCACGTGTTCATACACAGTTTCTATTCCTTTTTTGAATAGTTTGATGTACCCTCTGTGAGATTTTAATTTTGTATCAACATTTCATGCAATACACCGTAACTTTCTGAACTTATTCTTAACATGAAATTTACATTATTCCGAACTAAAAGCTATTGTACTAAATATTTTAACAAATTGGAATATTTTAGATTAACATCCTACTACATCGACTAACATACTCTTGAAACGAACCCTATTTTGAAATTAATGAACATATATTGATAGTCTGATGATCAATTTTGAGTATATAATAGTTATATTACAAAGTAATATTCAAATTCTATAAGACTTTTTTTCTTCCTTTGTTTCTTCCTTCGTTTCTTCATTCCTTCTTTCCTCGTTTAAGACACTATTTTTCAACAATGTATTATGGTATGTTACTTTATTTTGCCATATTTCAACATTGAAACAAATGAAAATTGGCCCGTAATTATCGGGTGTTTGTGTAAGAGCTATCCTTGCTTCAAATTGTTCATTCACTGGTGAGAAGTCAATCAAAAAGTAAGCGCCATGACAATTACCTTCAGGCGCTTTCAGTCAGATAAATTTGTGGAATATTAATTTGACTTTAATTAATGCGCTTTTGCGGCTCGAACAAATTTCTTTTGCCTTTTTGATTGAATGATTTTTTAAGAGTACTTATTTTCAAGGGAATTTTTTTATTTTTGAATGGGTACCCAAGGATCATCACACCCTGGAATAAAGAGATGAGTCAATTAAATTTGAATGGAAGTTTTACTATTTTTCTTCATGGGGGGAGATCACATTCTTTCCTCTTGACTTTGATTGTGTGCTAGGGAATTGCCTCCATCTCTTCGCCATCCTGATCATTTGTGTGTTTTTTCTCATTCGATGTCGAACTGCCTCTCCTTACTCAACGCTGCATCCGCATCGACTCTGTGAGAACGTCCACAGCTATCTCTCTCTGTCCCTCGCGCGCCTCAGTTCCGCTGCTACTCCCTGCCTCCTCCCATATTCCTCCTTCCACTACCCAGAGCTCTCTTGTTCTTCGGCGGCGGGCCTAGTGGCGCGCGTTCGTTCTTCGTTTGTTTCCCCGCGGCTCCCGGGGCTTCCCACGACGGAGCGCGCGCGTCCCCGCGCCGATTACAGAAATAGCCACGGGGAGCGCTGTGTATCGATCCACGCGGGCGGGTGGATGGCTAAGGCGGGGACTAGGTCTGCGTAGTCGGGGATGGTGGGACTCCGTGGGGAATAAACAAAGAGCAGGTGGAAGTGAGAGGGTGTTATAAAGGAGTGAGGGAAAGTAGGGGAACATTTTATGTGAATTATAATAGAATAACTGACAGTAGGGGATAATGTGGAAAATTCTGTTTGGTAAAAGAATTATGGGTAGAGAAAAAGAGGGAGAAGGTGTTGGAGATTGTGGGTGTAAGGAGGACTAGATTATTAGTGACAGAGACTGCGAGAGAGAAATGTCCACGAGGTGTGAATATAGGTGGAGGGAGCACAAGTTGTTTAGAGAAAGAGAGTTCGGGATGCTTGGAAACGGGAATAGAGCATCACAACGGAATCAACTCCAGATGGAGTTCGTGGGACGAGTTAGTGACTGGATTGAGGTTGTGTTTGTGGGAAAGGGGGAGTTTGGAATTAAGAGCCTGGAAACGGAAGTTCAGGTCGGGGTTTTAGGGTGCAGGAGAAAGGATCCACTCAGAGATGCTGCAAGAAAGGACACCCGATCGCCAAAGGAGAGACAGCATAGGGAGTTCCGAACGAAGCGCCAGTGGTGTGAGGTTGATAGGGAAGATCTCAAGTGAAGCTTCGGTTGGGAGAAATGCTGGTAAAAAAAGACGCTGCTGGCGGAAAAGCGACGCGGAAGGGTTTCTCGTCTCACGTCGGACGCGAAGGTGTTACTTACGCTTCCTCAGAAAGAACGGTTGGAGTGAACCAGAAACGTAATAAGTCGGTTTGAGAAAATGTTGACGCTCTTTGATGGCGTTTCATTAAATATTTTCGTACTCCTTAGATGGAATTTTGGTCACATGAATGGTGCGATAAAGTTCGCGAAACTATGTCACAAGTGGTTTCTTTACCAAGTTACACTTCACTGCAACTTCGGAAGACTTACTTTCTACAGACACTGGTTGCTTCTAACGTTATATGGAACATTTTAAGACACAATTTCTCAAACAAATCTCGAGTAAATAAAAATTAATTTATTTTCCATTGGTTAGTCACCTTGACGAAAAACTTATTACATACCTACAGTTTATAAGTATTTTATTTCTTAGAAATAAACCAGGGGGATTTATATAATGATGAATATTACACGTAGTATTATAATGGAGAAAGGTAATAATTGATGGGTCTCCAAGATTTATTATTGCGATTTCACAAAACTCCTTTTTTCCACAAAAATGTAAATTTTCATTGAACTTCTTCAATTTCAACTACGAATAAACAAAATGCTACTACTCTTATATATTTCTCAAAAATAAATATGTTTTATAGTCTGCTTTCACTCTAGAATTTTAATTGCCATATACATTAGACTCTCTTATCCAGAAAAGGATTTTTGTGTGACTTCTGACTGTTAATCGTAAGATTTTAATCGTAATCGTCGAAGTTAATCATAAGTGAGATTTTCTGACAGCAAATTGTGAATAAGAAATATTCCCATAGTGGAACTGTAATTGTAGTTCTTGTGATCAGTAGGTCAGTGTGCCAAACCCAAGATCACCAAGTCGTTTTACGAGGTACGTATTTATCTGGATGTTTCAAATTTAAATGAACTTTGCAGCATAAGATTCTAAGTTAAAATTGAAATTCCTCTATGTATAATTGTTGAAATCTGCAACAAATTTCTTAAATATATTAATAAACGTTAGGCGACAAAACTTGTTATAGTGACTCCTGAAATAATATTAAACCACAAAAGAAGTTTTAGTTACTTAGCAGTTCAGATGCTCATCTTGCTAAATGTTCCTCAACAAATTATTTATCTCCACTTTTCTGGGAATATTTTCCTCTTAATAATCCCTTATATATTTTCCCCTGCGTAGGTCAATACTTATCATTACTTTGCTATATTTATTTTTGAAAATAAAAGTATAATATTCGTAACTTCATGGCAACCAGCTCCTCGCGTTTTACCTATTCCGTTGAAATGAATTCATCAGAAGATTTTTCAATTTTAATTTGTCTTGAAATATAATTAACTCATGAGAGACGATTTTGTGGTATTCATTCACATATTTTATGTTAAACTGTGATAATAGTCTTTTAATATTCTGAGAAGAGAAATAATGTTTATGGCTCAAAGCACGTACGAGGGAAGGCGAAATTTATAGTTGTCCTTCTTTGTTCGGAAAATCACACTGGTTTTTTCTTTTTCAATTTTTCGTCCTCGTTTCAAAAATAGTGTTCACTTCATAGAACTCTTTGTTTCTGTAGTAAACTCATATCCTTCCTGTTCCAGCTCGGTGAAACATGTAAGAAGATATTCAAATGTCATACTTAAAGTAGCCAGGTTTAAGCTCATGTGTCTCACATAGTCATCTGCAACACGGACGTAAATAAAATTACTGTCAAAATACCAGTAGAAACTGCGTATGACCACGTGCAGGACAATAAACTAATTTACTCTCTTTGCCAGTGTTTATAAAGAGGTGATTTGCATTTTCTAACCAAGCCGAGAGGTTAGAAAAAACGTTTTGAGCGTTGGCGGTTCTACATAGTAGATTAGTGCCATCAGCAAAAAGAACCATTTTGCAATTTCATGAGGAAGACGACGTGGCATTCACATACAACAGAAAGAGTATAGGACCGAGAATTGAACCTTGGAGAACTCTGTGAGTTAGTGAATTAGTTTCTAAAAAGTAACGCTGAAGTGCTCTATTTTTAGTATATATTTCGACCTGTTGATATCTATCTTTTAAATAAGGAGTTAGCCATTGATGTGGAATTCCACGAATGCCTAAAGAATGCAATTTGGAAAGGATAATTTCGTGATCGATGACATTAAGTGCTTTGAATAAGTCAAGAAAAACACCCTGAGTATTTTCTCCACGGTCAAGAGATATGGTAACATCGTTTAAGAAAGGATACATGGTGTTTCTAGTGGAAAAGGATTTACTAAACCCTGTTGATCGTAAGACAGAATGTTATTTTTTATAAAAAATGTGGAAGACACTTATCGAACAATTGTTCTAGGATTTTTGAGAAAGTGACTACTAGAGATATTGGTCGGTAATTTCCAATATTAAGTTTGTTTCCTTTCTTGTGTAGAGGTTTCACTTTACCTCTCTTAAATATGTTAGGAAACATCCCTTCCGATAAAGAACTATTAAAAATATTTATGAGTAGATTTAATATAGCGTGGGACGAAAATTAACAATAAACTCGGGTATATCATCTGTGCCTGTTGAAAATTTGTTTTTTAATGAGCTGATGATTCTCATGACTTCACTGGCAGAAGAGAACATAGAATTGGGAACGTGTGTAGGATATACTGGGGGACATTGAATTGGATATATTGAGTTCGTTATTTTCTCTACTTCTAAGAAATAAGAATTAAACAAAATTTGCGGAGTCCTGAGGATTGGATACGATTTTGCCATCGTTTAGTAGAGAAATATTTTCTTCGCGATTTTCAGGTTAGTGTAATTTTTAACAATATTCCGCTTGGTTTTGGTTCAGTCGTTCAATTTTAATATCTATTCCTGTCATTTTCCATAACTTTAGCTGCATAGGTTAATTTTTAATAGAATAGTCTAATTTTAACGGAAATAGTCATGGTTGGTTATTGAGTTTTGAAAGATAATATAAACGAAGTTTGTTTTTGGAAGAAATTCTTATCCCTTGGGTAATCCATCTATTGTATTTCTGTGTGTTTATTAATTTGCGTTTTATTGGAAAGCTAGTGTTGTAATGTTTTAGGAATGTTGAAATAACTATATTGAATTGGTCGTCGGAGTTTTGGCAACTGTAAACATCTTTATAAGTTTTCTCACGCTATAATTTATATACACAAAACAATAATACTGGTGTCGGTCAGATTAACTGTAGAAATTTCGAACACACTATTTACGCTGAAGTTCTCTTAGCCTGACAGTGGAGAAGATAAGATATCATTACGAACGTAGATACACGTACCTCCGTGGGGATTTTTTTCCTTTAAAATTTTACCGACAGTAAGAACTTGCTAAATAACAATTAGTAATATCAGTATTGTTGATGTTGTCAGTTGAGAGCCAATGTTCTGTGAGGCATAGAAAATCGAATGGATTTTCGTGTACCGGAATTTCAATGTCTTACAATTTGTTTGAAAGGGATTGGACATTATGACGAAATATAATTATTTTATTTTCGCGAAGAGTTTGTGTGTTACAAGAAATGGAATCGACTTTAGATTGTAGAGAGGAATTTGAATTTGGTACAGTTTTTTAGTTCCGGATCAATCTCGATTTTCACCTTCGAGTACCACATCTTACTCCTGAGCGCAAGTTGTAACTATGTGTGGGGGCGGCAGGAGATGTGGATGCATGAATAGGTGAGGACGTGGAAGATGAGGAAGCAGTAGGTGAAAGAACAGGGACTGGAGAAGAAATGGGTGTGGAGACAGGAGAAGGAGATAATGAGGTAGAAGCAGAGGGAGGTGGAGGAGGAAGAGATGAGATAGGAGGAGGAGGAGGTGTAGGAGTGGGTAAAGGGGCAGGTGGATAATGTGAGGTATGTTGTGAATCTAGGAGAGAACCGAAGTGATGTTTCCCAGACGGTCTCAGATGTAAACCGTGCTGGGTAAAGGTTTTGGCAGTCAGGTGTGGTTGCAAATCAAACAATGTGATTTTTGTGTTTATCAAGTGATGTATTGGGAAGATGTTTGCCATGTTAATTTTGTGTTTTATTTGTGGAAAGGCCATTTTTAGGTTTTGTAGCTGTTCAGATGCGTTGAAATGACAACCCAATTTAATATCGTTCTGCCCACCTGTGATCATTACTGTGTCCCGCTCTGTGAGTTTTTTATTGTAGGTGTCTAGTTCTCGAATAACTTCTGCCGAACGATCGTTTGGGTTAAAGAAACCGGGGACTGAGAACTGGCTAGGAACGCAAAACCGAGGACATCTGACGCCCGTGCGAATCAGCTAATATGAGCACGCTTGATTTCTGCGTGGAAGTGTTGGCTTCATCATCTGGGTAGCACTTCTTTACGTGGTTTTGCGTGGCTGTGCTTACCAGTGCGTGGTTTATGAACAGGTTTGGGTACTGGACTGGAGGGGATGAAACGGGTAGGTAAGGGAGGAACAGGTAAATGTCATCTAACGCACTAAACCTATTCTGAGTGAAGAGTAGGGGAGTTGCATGTGTCGTTGGTCTAATCGGGTGATAGCAGTTCGAAGGACGGCAAGAATTGAGGTAAACCGCAGATCGTGTTCTTTTTTACCTGTTCCAGCGCACTGATTCGTGTATGAATATAATGTACCAAGTCATTGTATGCCTTCTGAAGATCAGTTTTGAATGAGTTGTGGAATGCGATAGTGTCCATTGTTGTAACTTAGTTAGCAAGTTAACGACAAAAGCAAATGAGAATACCCGAAAACTGAGTACTAACACTGAATGAAGGATATTAGTATAATTATATAATTATTACTACGAAAGTTACAAATGAGATATTAAATAAATTAAATATACAAACAAACCGACGACAAAAATCATTGAAATAATTAATTATTATGTGAAGTTTAATTATTATGTGATAGAATGTGCACGAGAAATTCTAAATTCACCCTAATGTTTACTCCTTATGCTCAAAGAAACTAAATTAATGTTTCCGTTTGTACTTAACCTAATCTTTATCACACCTTTGAGAAGCACTTGAATGAAAACAATGCGATGTTTGATAGGTTCGTAAGGCTTGATAAACCTTAGGAAAAGTTTTAAATGTTTTTTCCACTTAACACGCACAGAACAAACAAATTTTACACTACAATAAAGGTAGGAACTAAATGCAACAACTTAATCACAAAAACTCGAGAAAAATAAAATAATTAGGAATATTAAACTGAAAAAATAGAGAGCTCATTCACAACCGTAGCTAACGGCAGGAGCAGATAGCCAATCATCACTTGACAACGGCTTTGTAAGAGGGTGTATTACTAAATCAAATGAAATTATATTAGTTAACATTTTATATTAGTTAACGTTTTTTATTATTTAACATTTATCTGCGGTATATTATTAGTCGCCAACTGAAAAATCTGAAGTACATAGAATAAAAAACTCTACTCTCTTTAATAAATGAAGTATTGATATTGAATCACTTTTTCTTTTATTGTTATTTAAATTTAGATCAACCTCTCGATTCTGTTTCGTATATTCAAGCAAATTTTTTTGAAACGTCGTCAGATGAAAATTGCGACGGACCGGTACTCGAACCCGGGACCTCTTGCTCTGGCCAAAGGTATGCTATCCACTGCACCACCTACCTCGAATACCAAGTCCGTACGCGACTTCCACCTGGCTTGATCCGGGCTTGGGAGTCGAGGTGGGTGGTGCAGTGGATAGCATACCTTTGGCCAGAGCAGTATTTCCCGGGTTCGAGTCCCGGTCCGTCGCAATTCTTATCTGGCTGTTGACGTTGCGAACACTCCTTCACGATTAGGTACTCGGAAGTTGTGAGTTAAAATATTTTTATTGATTTTGCAAGAAGATTGCAAAAATAATATTTTTATAATACGTACAATAAGAACGCATTTTTATATGGAGATACAACATTGTATGCACCGTATACAAGTCTTCATTAGAAAGTGAATGGAAGGGGAAAGATTTCTGCGAAACCTTGTGAGATATTTTTGTGAAGAATGTATGTTTACTTTGGTTGTGTAATTCAGTCAATTGTATGCGTTATACCTTTCCAACTTTTTAAAGCAGTATATTATCAAGGCTGGTTTAATTGAGATATTTTTCTTTAAAATCTGAACAGTCCAATATTTTACTTCTGCAGCATTCACTGCACGACATGACAGGTGAAGATTATTTTTTGATGAATGTTGTCAATATGAGTACTTACACTCATCAACATTAGAATGTAAGACACTCTGCACTCAAGGTTCTTGATTGTATGGCAGGTTGTCTTTGTCCAGAACATACTTGACGAGAGATTTACTGCATAAAATCCCCGACAAATCCTGTTCACATGTTGTTACCCACGTCAGGTGACATCGGTGGTGGCGGTTTTCCCGGATTGAAGGTACACATTGATTCTGTTTGCACGTGAAAATCCACTGCTTGTTTGACTTACGAGACGGTGTGTTCCGTGCGTTGGTGCGTCCATGATCTGGCAACGGTGAATTGCCCTAGTATAACAAGACTTAACTAACCTGCGTTCGACTGTCACTCCAGTATGTCTTCCGACTTTCCATTCACGTGACAAACTATACAATTCGCCGTGTACTCATGCGTGTAACTATGTATTAGCATATCTTAGTGACACTTGATGTTATAAAGAATTGAAATCAATATACGATGACGTATATTATCATCAAGTCACTGCCAACTACTCCCCACCATTCCCATTTCATTCTTTGCCATCCCGTATGCTACAGATATCTCCACGAAGAACGGAGCTCAACGAAGCCCGTGTCTTAATTAAGAAAAGTCCTCTCCGTTACCTCCAGGCGCGAGATTAATTGAAGGAAGCTTTTAGCAGTTCGGGTGCAGCCCACGGGAAGGGGGTGGATGGGGTGAGGACCAAGAAAGCACTAGAAGAGTGAGGAGCGGTTGCATAAAGAAGCGCGTTTTAACGCCCCAGAGCCCGTCTTATGACTGCTCAAACCACTCTTCATGAATCTTCAATCAACCAAGAATTATTAGAGAGTTCTTCCTATATAATATTCTATTCCTTGTTCTAATTTTTGGAAGATATTCTAATTAAGTGATACAGTAGTTCTGAGATTAACGAAATATTTATAAAATGGATGGAGGTCGTGTAAATTTAAGGAGATTGAGTTAATTAAGTTTCTGTTTTGCTTAAAGCGATGTCTTCCGGTTCATTAGCGATGGCGTCTATGCAGAATCTTTCATAATAGGTAAAGTTGGTACCGTCTTCATAAGCACATTTCCTTTTGAAGTTATCGAGTACTTGCTACTGAGTGAAGCATCCGTTCTATGTATTCCTTAGCGAATCTTCTTTGCCTTCGTATGAAGTAACGTTGTTCAAGTATAAATGTTATTAAAAATAATCAAGTATTGTTTATATTTCTTCCTGTGATTACATTTAAGATAACTGACATTAATAAAAAGATGGTTTAGAAACGTACAGAAAATTATTTTCTCAAACTTTGCTCACTTGATAGTTTTTTATTTTGAAACATTTTTAACGTGTTTTAATGTGTATTTGTGTGAGAAAAAAGTGTAAAGTATTCATTACGAATTTTAATTGATATAATTCATATGCTATAATTCATTGTTCATATCATAACGTAATTGTATCCCATGATAAATGTAACACAGCAACGCGATATATTTTAGTGTTTCATACTGTACCTTACCCATAAGGAGCTTTACTTTTAGTTTCGTAGATTTAATATATAGATGAATGTGGCTCTGATTTTGGATTGTAGGAATATCCTGGAAACGATACTGGTTCAACATCCTTACGCAATATTCCCCTTCGTCATTTTCTCCCATTTGACATCAAATGACTGTACATCTCTCCAACCAACCTCACTTTATTCCATTTTACTCCACTTCGTAAATAGTTCTTGAGAGTTTGGTTGATAACACGTTATAAAGATGAGCTCCTTATAAAGAAGCCAACCTCTCGATGTATTATGTTTCTATCCGTTATGATGGAGGTGGCAGGTGGTGGTGTACCAGTAAATATTGACGAGTTTGGGAAGTAGTAGATAGATAGAACATAGTTAAAAAGTCGTGAACAAGTTCGCAATAAAGTACGGAAACTTTAGCAAGTTTCTAAGGATTTTTTAATACTTATCGACCAAGCCCTGAGAAACCATTTGCTTCTTAATTGTGTAGCAGCATATTATCACTCAGAACTGTTACATATTATCACTCCATACATGTTATTACTGACTTGTATAAATATTATATGTGATCACACGGAAGACATTCTGTGTTCAAAGATATCGAACGCACGACAAACGAACGATTTTTTACTCCAAAGAACGACAGATGTGTACGCGTTCCTAGACAAGAAATGATGGTGTATTGACAAGAAATACGAACGCTGTTAGGTAGGTTCCAGAACAGCGACAAAGGATTCTCTCGACGAATCAGAAGGTTACCAAGGTGAAATTATTTTGTTGATCACAACTAGAATTCATTCTTACTAGAGAGCTCCTACGGAGAAGACTTCTGTGTTAAAGGCTCTTCTACGACCGGTTCACGGATAACTGAGACGAATTCCCTCGCTACCCGAGCTCAGAACAATCAAACGACTAAGTGCCATTACTGCAGCATATGAACATAGTGATTGAACTTTGTGAAGTGAAACCTGAAGAATTCACATTCGTGAGTGCTGCAGACTTCTGCAAAAGACACTGTATTTTCAGGAATTGCAGATGATTTGACGTGCCCTGCTGTCGTTGGCACAAAAATATTTTTCCATGTTATATGTTTGTTTTGCTTTCTACGAGCACTTAGTTTTTACTCACATTTAATAAGAGTAAAACTCGTCTTTTTCCTGATTTCTGACATTTACTTTGAAGGGGATTTCGTTATGGAACAATGCAGTTAAAACCTGTGAAGTAACGAAATAAATCATCCCGACAATTGTAAAGCGTATTTTCTGCACGATTAAGTTTTGTCTCTACGAATCGAAGAGATGCGTATTTAATTTGAAAGTACTTTTAGTTCTCCCAAGTTAGTAGTAAGAGATGAACCCATTACTACTTTGGAGAAGTATGCAGCTGGGATAAGTTTCTTTAGTGCTTTATTGCGAGTGAAGAGCAGAGCGAAATATAAATCCGCAGAGACACTTAATTTGAAAACTCGCAGATACAATGGGAGTCTCGTAATCCTATGAAATATTCTTTCTTTGTGTCGTTGTGGATTCAATACTGTCGCTTTACAAGAGCTTCCAGTAGGGAAGGTGCTACACAGGACAAAGCGTTTTGTGCTGCTGTGTTCTCAAAGGGTGAACGGACCAAGAAATGGTGGGGCGTGGACAAATCGCACACACAATCCGTGACCACCTATTATTCCACACACGAGAATTGAAGAAACGACGATTTCGGAAGCTTTAGTGACCGGGATGACGTTGAAGAGAGTACGTACGTTTTTAAAAGCTTTTTTAAAAGTTCGATTATTTTGTATATCCCATTGAAGGATTAAGTGTATGTTATCCCGGTATAATGTAAGTAAATTTTAACCTAAATTTATTTTAATGCCAGAACATGGGTGCCAGTGGCATTATATTGCGTAAACAAATGGAATGTAACTACATACGTCGAGTTTGGAATTGAGAGAAGCTGCAAATACCCTTAGCGATGTAGTTTTACTAAGACTTATTTGAATTGGTCGACAAAAATTAATTATTTGTTTTTGACTGTTTACGAAAATTAGATTCAGAAGAAAACATGTCAGTGGAAAATAACTACACAAACTTTCGTCATTAGTCTTATTTCCTTTAAACCTAAGGAGATTAGGGTAATAAAACTATATGAGGTAGATAAAGGGAAGAAAATAAAAATAAATAATGTTTAAAATAGTTTTGCATAGGCCAAGAATAATGCTTGTAGATTATGTATAATTTTCTGTTCACCAGTTCTAAGCACAATCGATAATTATTCCTGAATTATTGAAGACAAATATTAATGATTTGTCTTTTGAAATATGTCCGATATATATGTAGAAATTATCTTCTAATATACACGAGAAGATCAAATATTTATTTAATGAAATTTTTATTGTGTAAGTAACGTTTATCGTCGACAATTTTAAGAGTAGGCAAGAGAAGTCGATACAGAGAAATGTATTTTTGTTCATACATTTGAATGATTTCTGAAAAATACTTTATTTGAAGTACAGAGTTAAAACTCAAATAAACTGCGTGTATGATGTGCATCTAAATGTATATCTACCCAACGAATTAAAGAAGGAACGTCGAAAGAAGTGCTCTTGTTTTTTATTTAAAGTGACAGAAATTTCTTAGTTCTTCAACGTGGAAGAACGATTCCTGTGTAACGATGAGAGATCTTCCCGAAGAGATGAACGGGTCGAATTCTGGATGCTGAATGCAAAGAGAACTAAAGGATAAAAGTGAATGGGAAAGTGAGGGAGAACGACACGGTGGGAGGTGAGAAAGGTCTAACGCTTCCCAAATGGCAGCACTCACACCGCCAAAGGGCAAAGGTGACCCCAAGATTGTGAATACGATACGAATTTGCAAAGTGAATCTCTTTACGTAAAGAAATGGATAATGCATGTTTGCTGGTTCCTTTGTTATCTGAATATCCGTTATATCTAAGCCATATAGATTTTGTTATTTTAGACATGCTCGTTTTCCTCTCGTAAATTTCAATAATGACTCCTAAAAAGTTTCATGATCAGAACACGGATTCCATTTCTCTTCTTCTAAAATGCTGAAAGAAAGCTTAAGTCATTAAAGTGGAAAATTAATTAAGAAATGGGCATCACAAATCTCTCTCTTTATATCATGCAAATTTAATGCAAGAATTTTGTGTCTTGGCTATGTTGAGAAGTTTAATAAAATTACTTCCATTCTGAATGGAGAGAAAAATTATACTACTCTGTTTATTCCTCTTTTGTCATATATCAACAATTTTTAACAAAACATTCTAACAGACTAGGAAAATATTTTATACCGTTTATTGTGTGTGAAATATTCTTTATCAGTAATGTATTTGATATTGAAAATGTTCATAACTAAGGCGTTTACAAGAGTAACATCAGATATAAAATATAATAAAAATATATCTAAATGTTAAAATTATTCACTCACTTAAAAATAATACTTCAGTGGTATACACATAGAATTTAGATCCGTCTCGACACGATTCTTCTGCGCTTTTACTGGGCTCTTTGACCAGCATTAATGGGATGGTCACTTGGTCGCTTCCAGAGTTCATTGTCCTCCACATGGACATACACGGTTTTTAGCTAGCTTTTTACCATAACACTATTTTGATTTTATTTAAGCTCCACCCATGAAATACCTGAGACAAGAAACGGGTGCAAAATGGAGTAATATTAAAATGCTCTTATATTGAAACGTATTAGAAACTATCCCTTTAATGGGTGAAAAATGAGTTTCCTATCTTTTTTTTATGACCCAATACTATGGCAGGGTCGCTAGGCGTAACTTTATTTCCCACCGCGACACTCGAGTCAATCTCGTACACTCTTTTACTCAACTATTACAAACGGCGACTCAGCCACTAGACTCTTTCGATCTATTTTTAACTCAGCCTTAGCTGTAAAAGTACATAACAAAATTATAAATAATCACTGGTTATGACAACACCTAATATATAATTGAAACTGTTAAAGAAGGTGTCTTTTCTTTCCTTTATACCAGTTTTAAATATTTTTCTATAAAAATTACTTATTAAGTTATGGCAGTACTTTTTCAAATAAAAATATTAAAAAATTACGAAAATCTCAACCAAAAATATTATTTACCTTAATATTCAGATAAGTAGAAAATCTCCCCATGTGGTATCAATGAGATCATGAAAAAATGGCAATTAAATTAATTAAACTAAAAATAAAAATAATGGGCAGTTATAATTTTTGAACAAAATCGTAAAATTTTCATAAAATACCAAGATGTGTTTTAAATAGAAAATCAGAAATTTAGGAAGATTATCTCTCATATGAACAAAACAACAAAATTATTCCTCTCTTTCTGAAAGGGAGCGTGATATTCTCTCCCCATTTCAATCCAATATGAGAATTCAAAGGAAACGGAGTAATAATTGCTTTTCTTTCTCTCCTGGGAATGATAATATTAAGAAGTTATCTTGCGAAAATAAAAAGAACCATATAAACTAAACGTAAAGAATTTTAAACTATGTTTTACTGAAAGAAAGAAAATGTTCGAGAACTTTATTATTTTTATGTTCTACAAATCATATTTTGAGTAACTAATTCCATGTCAATAGAATTAAAGACGAGATCGTATGATATTATCTATCACGTCTTTACGCATTTGAAAATGTATGTCTTTTTTCATTAAAGATCTGTGCGAGTAACAACAAAGAGACGCTGCCAATTTTCGTCGCTGTAGGAACTCTGCGCACTATCTGCGCGCGCGAGCCTACTGCTTCTAGCCTAACCACATACATTTCCGTGTCCTTTGCGTCCATTTATCGGTCGACGCAGGATAAAATGAGATTAATTCTGTACATATAGTTTTCATGAGGAACCCCTTCTATACAAATGCGAACTAAGATACCTATTTTTATTTCTATAGTGAGTTAATGTTTCTAGAAAAGTATACATTTTAGAAAAGAATCCCCCACTTTTCATCTCGGCCAAAGGCTACTGCTCAAGGAAATGCGCCCAGACAAATTGTTAGCAATGTAAGAAAGCTGGTTCCATATATATATATATATATATATATATATATATATATATATATATATATATATATATATANGTCAATATTAACGTTCTATAATAATAATAATAATAATAACAACATTGTTTTTACATATTCATTTGGTATTATATCAAGGTGAGATACTGATCTGGAAAATATCATGAGAAAAACAAGAGTTGAATTGACAAAATTCAGGAAGCACCACCCGAAGGCAAGTACACTTAGGTTAACAATATCAAGAGCAGAAGGTGAAAGAGGGTTAATCGATGTTAAAAATCTACATAACAGGCAGGTCCAGAAGTTGAGAGATTATTTCCACCTTAAGAAACTAGTGTCAACTCTGCACCGAAGTGTAAGTCAAGCAGATCTTAAACTGACGCCTTTAAACCTTTTATCAATTGAACCTTCTCAAAATAATGTGGATAGCCATATCCAAAGCAGAAATGAAAAACTTAATCGATGGCGAAGCATGACTCTTCATGGAAGGCACCCTCATGACCTTGACCAAACATATGTCGACAAAGAAGCGTCGAACGCATGGTTGAGATGTGGGGATCTCTTTCCTGAGACTGAAGGTTTCTTTATAGCCATCCAAGATCAAGTTATTAACACCAAGTATTACCTGAAACACATTATTAAGGACCCTAATGTGAAAGACGGCAGATGCAGGAAATGTAATGATAAAGCAGAAACCATCCAGCATATTATGTCCGCTTGTAGTACCCTGTGTCAATCATAGTATTTACATCGTCATGATCAAATTGTAGCTATTATCCACCAAGAAATAGCGTTAAATTCAAAATATCTGAAGGATAAAACGCCTTATTATAAATATGAAGTAACCTCTGTGTTAGATTCCAACAAGGTATCTTTATACTATGACAGGTCGATTATAACTGATAGATGTATCCGCAATAACAGACCTGATATTGTTCTGCGCGATAAGGAATTGAAAATTGCATATCTCATTGACATAGCGGTACGTAATACGCACAACATCCAAAACACCATAGCTGAGAAGAAACGGAAGTATGCTGATTTGAGTGATGAAATTCAAAAGATGTGGAAGCTTAGTAAGGTATACGTTGTACCAATTGTGTTGTCGACAACTGGTGTGATCCCTAAAGTCCTACATAAGAGTCTCAAGATCCTCAGTATAAGAAGAGAAGAGTATATTCTTCTTCAGAAGGCAGCTATTTTGAATACGACACGAATAGTGCGTAAATTCTTTAGCCAAGAGTAAATAAGTGTGCTTGATTTGTATCCGTACCTTACTTACACCAGCAGAAGCTGAGATGTATTAATGAAATAAAATAATAATAATAAAAATAATAAAAGTACCTATATTTTGGCGAGATTCAGACCTTAAGGTCTCCTCTTCCGTTTAACCATTTTAAAACATTTACATTTAAAATACAATATGATGAAAATTGGGAGGATTGTATTTACATTTAAAACTGGGAAACGTACTAGAGAACATCCCGGTGTAACCTTAGGCGATTAAGTTATACCTTACGAGACACATATTACACTGTATTTACAAATTATATACTACATAAGATTATATGAAAGTAGGGTACTGAAATAATGAAAGAGAGAGATAATGTAAAGAGAAAGAAAGAAAGAGAGCTTTTTACCACAATTCGAATTCAATTTTTACTTTAAATAAATCATGGTAAGGATAAAAAGTAAAGGGTCTTTCCATTCGAAACGGTACAAAATTAATAAATTGGTATCTCGACCAACTTTCAAAACAATTATATTTTCCCTTTCTCTTTTCTTAATCATTCGAGAGGTAAATCTGATTTTTTTAAAACTTGATCTCAAACCGTTTACGTGTGGTAACCATTTTTGTCCTCCCTCGCGCGAATTTTTGCGTTACATTACCGTCTCATGAACAATTTATCTTATAAAGCTCAAAAGAAAACATTACAAATATCACATTTTGTTGTATAAACTTTGTTTAATATACATTTTGTCTATATATTTTATTTCTATGAGAAAAGTTCGTCTAAACTTGCATATCAAAATTGAGCAAAGTTCACTTTTTACGAATTTATTATTCAAATTATAGCAGTATATACAACTTTATATTATTTGTGGGTGTCGATACATATTAGACGCATTACTAAAAAATATCAACGTTCTTACTTGTATGTTTTACTTTTTTTTTAGAATAAAAAAAAAAGATTTTTTTTTCAATTTTTTTCACGTTTGACCTTAAATATCTCCGATGGGGCTGACGATAAAATTCTGAAAATGACACATCATTCTGTCTATTGTATCAGGTTTATGAAAACTAAAACACATTGTTGTATATTGAGTTCGTAAGAAAATATAGCACATCAAATATTAAGAAAAGTACAACTAAAAGGAAAAGCATCCCGACTGTCTGACTTTCACTTTGTGATTCTTACATTATTTTATGTTAAGAATGCAGGTGCATTAGTAAAAAAAGACGCTTGTTTTACAGATTTCATTTAAGTAATATTTTTATTGACATATTTACGTCGTGAATGTTCATACTACATAAGACTCCCGTACCAAAATGAACGGTCATTTTATGTGGACAGCAATAACTATCAGACGACAGATTAATGCTACCTTTTCTGATGATCCACGCGTTGAATATTACATCTAAATTAAAACCGTCAAGATAAAGTACCCTGAAACCTCGCTATTTGGTCCCAAAATCCAAAGTGTGGAGAACTAGTGCATTTCTCCCAGTAGGCAATACTTGGTATCCCCGTAACACCATATTCAGAACTTTCTTTGTAATTTTTTGTTTGTTTGAACTTTGTTTGTTTCTTTGTCCACAATTAAAATTATTGAAAGTTTTGTAGAATTATAACAAAGTAATAGCTTTATAAATTTTTCACAAAGTGATGAATGTTTCCACAATCTTTCTCAAATAATTGTCTCCAAATGATTTAAAACCGAGTTGCAAATGTTCACGGAAAATGTTTCAATATGAATAAGCTAATTTGAGTCGTATTTTAGGTTCTAGCTGAAACTTTTTAAAGAAATTATTTTTGAACCAAACCGGCAAATTTACAGTATTTACTGGGTGAGTAAGCAGAACACCAAGTGAATAAGTTGTACACCCGTTTGTTCTTATCACAAATAAGACAATTAAAATCAACACCAAGCAATTTATGTGTCAGTAGACCTTTACAACACACCTCTCAAACTATTCATGAGTTCCGATTCCGCATCAGAAAATATGTCAAGAAAGTCACACTAATGTAACAATACTAATCTGTTTAACTGTCGGCTTCTCCATTCATTACTCAAATAAGAATAAAATTATCAACATGTAATCACAAGATAGATTTTCCTTTACGTCAAATCAGGTAATTGTTGGATGAATTCGAACAAAGAGGCATTAAAATTATAAACACTTTAAAAACGAAACGAGTCGAATAACTTGTATTTTAAAATTTCTTAATATATGTATAATTTTCATGTATCTGTGGTCTGATAGTTATTACTGTCCACTTTATTGACCGTCCATTTCGGTACTGGATGTCTTGAACGTTCATGACGAAGATATGCCATCAAAAATATTTATTATATGAAAACTGTAAGACAATCGTTTTTTGATTCATACAGCTTCATTCTAAACATAAACTAATATGAAAATCACAAAATGAAAGTCAGACAGCCGGGATGTATGAGAAATCATTTTTCCTTTTAATTGTGCTGTTTTCATTTTTGAAGTGCTGAATTTTTTTACGAGCTCAGTACACATAAATGTGTTTTAGTTTACTTAAACTTGATACAAAAGACTGCATAATGTGTCATTTTCAGAATTTTATCATCTTAATAAAAAAATTAAAAAGATAAAAAATAAAAAATACAAGTCAGAACGATAATATTGTTTTGGGTAATGCTAATAATATATGGCTACACCCACAAAAAAATAAAGCCGTTTATACCGCTCAATTTTGCAAAATAAATTCGTAAAAATTAAAATTTGCTCAATTTTGATATGCAAGTTTGGATGAACTATTCTCATAGAAGTAAAATGTGTAGAATATATATATATATATATATATATATANTCAAAGTTTATACCATGAAATGTGATATTTGCAATGATTTTTACTTTCTCATATACGTAGTATATAGAAAATATTGTAATCGTGAAAAAAAATTCGAAAACGAGGTTTTTGCGGAAATATGCGTTTTGAAGACACCTGATTTCAGAAAAGTGGTTTTTGGCATGACATCCGTCCGTCTGTCTGCCCGTCTGCCCGTCCGTCTGTCCGTCTGTTCGTCCCTCCGTCCGTCTGTCCGTCTGTGCGCAGCGATTCTGAGTAAATGGATGAACCAATTTAATTCACATTTCGTATGTACGATACTTGTTGTCGATGCACGTGCTCTGATTTTGTTTTTGACTTAAAAAAGGGTACTTCAACATGAAGGTCAAAGTACTCTTTTGAATACTTCTCAAAAACCGCTCCAAAGATTTTGCTTAAATTTTATGTACGTAAAGTAAAATTAGTATGCATTACATCCGCATTAACGATATTTTGCTTGAAAGTTTGGTATAGCTGCAGTAAAACAATTTCTATCTGCTACATTTACAAATTTGTTTACTATTTGAAGAACATTGAATATTATATAACATGGATGAAGCAGAGGTAGAGTAGAATAATATTCTGAATCTTTATTTTATTCTCAAATGTCTAATATAAGACAGTAATTTGTTGAAAATTGTTAGAAAATAGATACGATTAAAATGTTAGTTATAGTTCATTACACTATCATATACATTTTTAATTAAAAGGTTTTTTCTTGCACTTATTACTTACACTCGTAATATATATATATATATATATATATATATATATATATATATATATATNCCTTCGCAAAGAGAATAAACTAGTTATCAAGTTCGTAAAAGAATAATATAGGGAAGAGATCAGTATAGAGGTGAAGATGGATATAGTTGTAGAGATGGGAAAAGAGAAGAGATCTTGAAATGGAGCGCGGATCTGTTAAAAAAGAGTATGAGGCATTACGAGATGCCATTAATACTGATAAGCTTAAGAAACTAGCTTAACAGAACCAAGTGTTAATATTTCTATGCATAAAACAGAGGAGATTGTTGGCAAAACACTTATGGTTAATAATGAAGCTATAATATGCCAGATAGCAAACGTGATCGACAAAAAGTTTCAAACTTTCTATGACAGAATTAAGAGATGCTGCGCTGAAGGAGAAATTTTCAGCAACTATATACGACGTAGAAAGGCAAAGAATAGGAGAGGAGGTAGTTGAGAAGGTTCATTTTGAGCATTGACATATTGAAGAAAGTGTAGTCAATGTAATAGATGAGCTGATGAATAATATTTTGAATGTGATGTCTGAAAAGGAAAAAAGAAGCAAATGTAAAGTTGACTGAGATGAAGCAAGTAGTAGGTAAAATGAATTGTGAATCTCACATACAAAAGATTCAAGAATTATTGCAAAAAGTAGAGGTACAAATGGAAAGAAAGATAGACAAGGGTTTTCGACACGAAAACGAGAGGAATTAGAGAAGCACATACACGGGAGTAGTTAGACAAGAAACAAAGGAACAGGAACAGAAAAGAGAGATCCTTTACATTCGAGGAAACACAAGAAATTGAGTTAGGAGAACAGATCAAGACTTCTATGACGAAGGAGCATATGACCGTAAAAGTGGATTTCATAAAAAAAACAAACAAGGGATAGATAATGGTTCTACTGCCGAAAAAGGAAGAGGAAGAGGAAGAGAAAGAGAAAATGAAGAATATAGTAAAGGACAGTGTGGATTTGGAAATGAAAGAGGTAATACTTAGGAAGTCGAAGATAAAAATTATGAATTTTGAATCTAAGGTAAATAAAGTGGATTTATTGAAAGACATAGCAGATTATAGTATCGCAGCAAAAGAGAGAGAAGATTTCGTAAAAGAAACAAAGGTAATCTATAGACAGGAGTTTAAAGAATGTACAACAGAAAACGCATATTACGAAAAGAAAATTATACAGGTAAGTGAAAAGTATTATAAAGATATGACAGCAAAAGGACGTATGTGTGTACCTTTGAGAAGTTATAAGATGTATGAGGATATCACTCCGGTTAGATGTTACAATAGACTTGGTCATATTGCGGAAATGCGTCATGAAGAAAACAAAACATGCATTTTTTGTTTGCGCGCAGAACATTCGTACCATTCTTGTAAGTTTAAAGAAGAAGGGAGAAGATGTATAAACTGCATAAGAAAGAAGTTAGATGGGAATCATTCCGTAATCAGCATCGATTGTCCAGAGTACAAACAGGCTCAAAAAGGGATACAGAATAAAGTCAATTATGGTGATTAAAATTTGGCAACAAAATTTATAGAAAAGTAAAATTGCAAGTTTAAAGATTTCAAAAAGAATGGAAAATAATGATGTTTATGTAGCCTGTTTGCAAGAATATTGTTTTCATAGAGGACAACCTTGACATTTGACTTTGACTTACAGGGTAGTTTTTGCTAAGGATGCCTGGTCTACTATTATAATACGAGATGACAAAGCGCATATTTTGATAGTAGAGAAATACTTGAGTAAAACAGTGCAAGTCATTTTATTTTTAAAAGGGAACATACAATTGGTAATTGTTAATATGCATTTCAAATTTATTAGGAATACATCAGAGTATAAACGAATAATGGAAGATATTTTAAAAGACTACCAGAGAAGTGAAATTTTGTTTTGTCTCGATGGCAATGGAAGATCAAAATTATGGGGAGACCAGTTGACAAATACACGAGGACAGAAAATAGAGAAACCCATATTAATAAATGATTTACATATTTATAATATTTTCGAACAATATACATTTGTATGTGAGAACGGAAATTCAATTATAGATCTCACTTTAAGCAACAATTTTACAAAGATAAAAGTTGAGAATTGGGAAAAAGGTTTCGGAGCAGAAAGTGACGATAACGGAATGATCATTAGTATAAATGCGAAATAACATGCAGAGGATGTAGAGGAGGAAAGAAGTTTGAACTATAGGTCAATCAACTGGAAGAAATTTAAGGAAAGGATGCAAAAATTTTGAAATGCAATGTGAGATACATGGCGACAAAGAAAGAGAAGGTGTGGATAATATGGTTGACAGGCTACAATTAACATTATTAAAAATCTGTTTTCAATGTACGTATCACAACCATATTACATATAAAAGAGGTAAACGATGGTGGTGTCAAGATCTTACAATGCTCAAAAAAGGAGTACAGAGAAGAAAAAGGGACATGCAGTGTGTAAGAAAGGCACGTTATTCGGTGAGTTATTTTGAAAAGAAGTATAAGGATGCAAGGAGAAGATATAAAAGAAGAATATTTACAGCTAAGAGAAAGCTGGAATACATATGTGGAAGATAGCTTGCAAAGAAGAGTCAGGGGTTTACCGTATGTAATTGGAGTTCAAAAACTGCGTCGGGGTGACATGATACATACCATGCGACAAAATACAATTGAATCAACGGAATGGGAGGGAACATGTCAGTTGCTCTCACAAAACCTAATGAAAGAAACAGAATTGGGTGATTTCGGTGGAAATCCAAATCCAAAAAGTGGAAGAAATAGTGCAGAACCTGGGAAATCACAAGATATCTGATTTTGATCTCATAACAGAGATCATTAAAAAGGGAGGGAAAAGTTTGTCTAAAACATTTTTGATATTATTCATCAAATGTCTAGAAGACGTTTATTTCCCCATATGTTGGAAAATAGCACCATTAAAACTATTTTTAAAAGGAGAAGACAAGGATACTAGGTCACCTAATTCGTATAGACCAATATTTCTCACTTTTTGGACAGAATATTAACAGAGAGAATATGTTATTTTCTAGAACAACAACAAAAATTGGCTCAAGTTCAATATGACTTTAGACGAGGTAGAGGCACGGATGAGGCGTTGCAAAGCTTAGTGACACAAATAATCAGCAACAATTAAAATATTGCATGTGTGTTTTTATACATATAAAAGCAGCATTTGACTGTGTGGAGTGACAGCTTTAGATAATATGAAGATGGGACTACCTGACCATATTAGAATAATGTATAAATCCTACTTTAAAGGACGTTACATATTTTTGGAAGTGGCAGGGACGAGAGAAATTCGAAAAGTTACACGCGGTGTCCCTCAAGGATCTTCAAGTGGACCAGTAATATGGAATATTATTATAAACGATTTATTAATGTTGCTGGAAGAGGAGAATATCGGATACGTAGCGTATGCACACGATATTGCGATATTAACAGAAGGAAATAGTGGGGAACAAGTTGAAAGCAGAAAAAATGAAATACTAGTGAAATGTTATAGCAAATGTTAAGAGTTATATTTGGAAATCTCAAAAGAAAACAAAAGCAATATGGTTTGGAGGTTCAACTAGTGCTGGAAGAAGGGAGTCAATAATACGAATTGATGGATGTAAATTAAAAATAGTAAGGTTCACAGAATTTTCACCTATCGATGAATGGTTACTCTTCAACCAACATTTTGATAACGTGGAGAAAAAAGTGAAGAGGGTTTACTACGCTCTGCAACGTATGGGATATGACAGATTCAACATCGAGGACAAATATCTGGTCGCTTTATACAAAGGAGCGATACGACCAATAATGTTATGGAAGTACTGTGTGGGGTCATCGTGTTGTAGGACAGTACAGAGAAAAACGATTCACAAAGTTGGAGCGATTATGGTTGTTGCGGTTAAGAGGGTGTTACCGTACAGTTTCCATCGATGCCCTTTAGATTGTAACAGGAGTGATGCCTATCGATCTACATCTACAGAAGGTAAAGTTTCGGAAATTATTGAAGACGACAGGAACAATGAACATTAATGGACAGGAATTAAAAAAAGAAGAGAAAAATGCGAGAAGTCAAATAACATCAGCTTTAATAAACGCTTGTCAGATACACTGGACTAATTCATTTAGGGGTAGATATATGCGTTTATTGACACAGTTTGTGAGGAAATTAAGAAAATGGTTCTAGACAAGCAATATATTTAAAGAGTTTAAAACAGGAATTGGAAATTTTTTGAACATACCTCCGTAGAATAGGAGAAATTGATAACGAGACTTGTGTATGCCAAAGATGTGAGGAAACTTGCCCACATACTATGAGATTGTGAGCTCTACGGAGCGGAGGGTACAGCTCTTTACAAGAATATTGATACGTTAAATTTAAGAGGTAGGGAAAATTCAACAGTAAAGAAAAATTCGATATCTTTCATCCATTTGTAATACAGGTAGGGACTATCTGGAACTCGTTTACAGATTTAAAAACTCAAAAGGAAAATTTAGTATTATAAGAGATGTATTAAATTTGATCCTTGTAATGACTGTTGTTAAAGACAAGGAAACCTCTTGGTGATGAATAAATGAATGAATACGTCAAATGATAACCGGCACTGCTAAGTTATGGCTAGAAGTTCTGATTCTATTTCCGACCGGCTAGGAAAGTGGGAAAGAGGCCTTTCTGGTAAGGTATTGGGGCCGCGAGACCCAACGTAGTTTTAAATTTACTACGATACACGAAATATTTAACGCCAAGGGGGATGAGGTAATGTAGGATGTTGCAACCCGAAAAATATCGGCATTAAAAACGTGTGATGCGGAAATGAGTACGGTGGAAATAACATGTATAGTATGTTTCTTTTCGCGTTCAAAATGTCTTGAAAACCTCATTGCCTATGTCCTTGGACAAGCTGTTAATCTTACTGTGTTATTATGACCAAACCTACGACAGGTTCAAAGGAGTGGGTAGGTCGCGAGGCGGCGTTGGTTTTATGGAAGTAGATTGGGGAGGAGGCACTAACTATACTCGAAATCTTTAATCACGGAAATTTTCTCTAGGAAATAGACGGAAGGCAAAAAAACCGGAAAGAGGAATCGGTGAGGGCAAACAAGAACGAAACGGAAAAATCCCCAAGAAAAAGCGGAGAGAAAATTTAGCAAGGGAAGTGGCTTCAAATCCGAATAGGAATACGCAGCCATCTCAATATGAAACGAGTGGAAAATTTTACGAGGCGCGACTAACGGGTAGGGTTCGCATTGAGAGGGGATCCCACGCCGAACCCAATGCGAGAGAGCATGGAGGTGCCGGTAGTTGCGTCACTGGTGAGAGCGGGAGGAGAGTTGTTCGGGAAGACGAATGAAATATACGCGGATGTACCCCATAATGTTAAGTGCTTGTCCTAGTATGGTCGTTCGGGTGCTAGTAAACACAGGAAGCATGGTATTAGCGATATCTGAAAAACATTACTTGGATTTGTAACAGACTGGATATGAATGGCCAGAATTTTCACTTAAAATCACTTTCGCAACTTTGGCTAACAAAAAAGGACGGTTTCAATACGAAAACAGGTACTTTTGGAAATCGAAAAGGGTGACAAAATTCTAAATGTAGTTCGTCTTGTAATCAAGGATCTAATAAGGGATGTTATTTTGGGAGCGGACTCGTTAAGTTTCTACAAGGCTGTCATAGACATGAACGATGGAAAAATAAAATTCCAAGTAGAACAACAAGTGCGCTAGAGGAAATTAAATATCAACGATACGGAAAAGTATGATTACTTTCAAATCGCGAGTAAAGATATTGGTCAAGAAATAAGTGAAAAGGTTTCTCAGTGTCAACGCGTCTCTCAAGACCATAAACAACACCTATAAATAATGTTGAGGGAATTTACCAGTCTTCACTGCGGGTATGGATCCCGTTCCAAACCACCTTATCAGAAATGAATTATACGACGTGACGCCTTTTAAATGATATGTGTACCCCATACCTGACGTATATTATACCGAAGTCCTCGAAAATATCCAGCGCATGCTCGAAACTTGTATCATTGTGGTCCGCAAGCCTAATAGGATAAATCTGGATATGTTTAAACGCCCGTAAACTAAATTCAGTACAATACGACAAACCACCAAAAGTAGATGATATTTTAGCAAAATTTCACGGCACTAACGGGTTTACGAGAAATTTTTTTTTCTCAGTCATACTAGAAATTAGGTATTCATTCTCTGGATCAGAAGTATACCGGTTTCATATTTGAAAATTGCACTTACGTGTTAAGGAGCATGCCTTTCGGCAGAGACAGTGGATCTGCCTTGATCTCATTCTTAGACAAGATAATTGGAGAAGATTTAAAATTGAACACCACTATTTATGTCGATGATTTATTATTATTTAATGAAAATATGAGTAATCATTTCGATAAGTTCAGATCACAATTAACTTTATTTAGACGACATAATTAGAAAATCAATTTAAAGAAATGTGACTTTTGCGTAAAAGAGGTTAAAACCCAGAAAACCTAGATGTAATCCAAAAAATGCCCATTCCAAACTAGCGTCAACTAAGAGGTATTTTAGGTGTTCACAACTATTATGCACGCTTTTGTGTTAATTTTTCTCAAACTATCCAACCGCATTTAAAATTGTTGAGAAAGAACAAGAAGTGGGAGTGGACGGAGGAGTGCTCTACTACTTTGCAAAACATTAAAAAAATTATCGAGAAAGCATGTATAATTACTCATCCTGATTTTCTGAAGCCGATTTTTCTGCAAATTTACAGTCGTGGATATGGCCTCGGAGAGGTGTTATACCAGGAAGGAGAAACGCGTCAGCATGTCATAATTGATCCAGCTAGCCGCGTACTACGGAGACCCGAAACTCAATATTTCACCACGGAACGTGAAGCACTTGGAGAGGTATGGGCGCAGGAAAAATTCCGAGAATATCTCTCGGGCAGAGTCTTTACCGTGGTTGTTGACCACAAGGCGTTGGTGTTCTTACAAAGGTGTCATACGGATAAAAATCTTTTCCGGTGGTCTATCTGACTATCGCAATTCTCATTAAGGATAGTTTATTGCCCGGGATCAAATATAATTCTCTCAGCCTTTTTAGTCGGACGAAGTGGGTATGAAATTTCTGGAAAAGATAACATGGAACATAAATTAGCCACTATTCAAATATATGTTACTCCATGTCAGCAGTTAACGTTCGTGAATGTTAGAAATATTCAATTAGCTGACGCAGAAATGAACTCTGTCATTAGATTCAAAGAGGAAAATTACGCTGAAAGTGCGGAAGTACGTGCAAAATTAGTACGCGATCCAGATAGATGGAAAATGTTCAAATGAGTCATTCTTGTTAGAACAGGAAGCAACCTATTAAATTCCGCATTTGGCTCCCACGTCAACGTATTCGGGAAGTGGTAATTCACACGCATACGAGATATGCGCACATCCGCGCGCATCTAATCACAAGAATCGTCAGGGACATATTTTACTGAAAAAACATGAACCGTTTAACACGATAAATAATTAGGTGATGTGATTCCTGCCAAATAAATAAATACCCTAATCGGTCATTTTGATGTATGACTGAACCAATTTTGCCGAAAGAACTATCCGAAATATACGCAACTGACTTTTATGGAGTTCTACCAAGAGCGAAATACGGCAAAAAATATGTCATGGTAATCATAGATGTATTTACCAAATAGGTACAGTTATATCCCATCAATAAACCGAATGCATTGAATTGTTTTAAAGAAATTTAAAGAATTTTGTAATATGTGCGGGGTTCCGAAATTTGTATTATCCGATCACGGAACGCAGTTTACGTGAAAGAAATGGAGGGGGAACCTCGCAACTCTAAACATTAAACCGATATATTCAAGTGTGATGCATCCTGATTCAAATCAAGAGTGAACGAGTAATGAAAGAGTCATCGCGAATATTCAGAATGAATTGTCATACAGAGCATACAAAATGGCTCGAGTTACTACCATACATTAACAAGTGGCTTAATTCCATTCCGAGCGACAATACGGTCAGCCCGTGCGAAGCTCATTTCGGCAGGAAACCGGAAACACTGTTCGAGGAACTGGGATTGCCTTATTCCGTCAAGGGTGTACGTCTGAATATAGTAAACTCACGAATTATTTGGGAACAATTAAATAAATCGGCCGCAGAGGGAGTACCAAAATTCTAAGGGAAAACATACTCCTTCAGTGTCGGAGATCGTGTGCTACTGCGAGTACCGAGACTCTCGGACGCGAAGACAAATGTATTTCACTAGTTCCTTCCCTTGTATACGGGGTCGCATACAATTTGGAGAATCCCATGTAAAAATGTGGCAATTCTGATCAGTCCTGACTGAAGGGAAATAGGAAAATATAACTTCCAAAGTATAAATCCCTACCTAGAATGAAATATGAAACAGCTATTAATGTTTTAAAATAAACTTAATGAAATGACTTAGATGAATATATCTAATAAAATGTACATCAGCAGTTACATTTTGCAGTCGGATTTAACAGTAAGGTATTAGCTGTACTTATATTATTTGGTTTGATATTGTCATTATTATTAGCAATATCTAACGGAAAAAGAAAAATGTGATAAGTTTCTCTTGTATCCTACGTCATTATTAAATAAGTAAAAATTTGGTAGAAATGTTTTGTTGTAAATATTCTATTTTACTACACTTATCTGCTGTTGGGTTATGTTATATGATAATGTGAAATAATAAGTTGGCATTCTTTTTTGTATGTAAAAATGTTAAATGTCCATCAGATAAAGATAATATTCTATTTGGAAAAGTATGTTACTTCTTAATTGTCAAGTTGTATATTTGTTAAATAGTATTTCTTTAAGAAAAAAATATGTGTGTGCATCACTAAAAGATTTCAAATTTTTCAGATTTCCCCCCCCCCCCCNCATATGTTAGATCTTAGTGATTCGAGCCCTGAGAAAAAGACTGAGTGTATTATTTAATATGAATAATAATTTAACTTTTGTGCCGGTAATGTTATCATATAATTTGTCATGTCACCTTATTTTCTTGAGTCTTTATTATTATATTCCTTCTGTTGTGCCCGATTGTAATTATCACAGCAGAAATAAGTGCATAGATTCGATAGTTTTTCCAAAAAAGGGGGAAAAACTTGATAAAGTTGATTCATTTGTTTCAGATTTGTGTAAGGTGATCAAAAGTGAAGTGATTCAGTACTACTTCACAGAAGAGAAGCAAAATGCATCATTTTTGAGTGACTAATTTTTTCTCAATACCCACAGAAATGATGTTTTGCCTCGGAAGGGGGCAATGAGACTTTATGAGATTGAACCCATAATTCCCATGAGCGGATTTGTGTTTCCCGCTCAGAGAGAGCGCGCGGTTCGCCGAGTAGCACTGTGCCGCCGACCGGCGAAGCATATCCCCACACCTCCAATCGGAAGAAGTCGGTGCCAGCGGAGGCTGCGACCAAAGCGACGGTGGAGGCGGTGAAAGACACGGGACGGCATGAGGAGGAGACCACTACGCTAGAGACTGGAGACGAGATCGGCGCGCAAGGAAGCGACGGTTCGCGCCGGCATAGGGCACTCTACCCGCGTGTCACAAGGTTACCACGTTCTCCAACTTCGGGGCCACTGGACTGCCTGTCTCGATCGGAGAACAAGAAATCTTGGATGGAAGAACGTTTAATTTTGTTGTTATTTTGAGTTGAATTTAATATTGTTACATTTTTGGGTGATAAATGATTTGATTGTTGCCACGTGTTCCCTCCTCAGAGACTAGCCTGCTCCCTCCGCACGTATGGCCGGAGATTCCTCTCGACCCTGTAATAATTATTGACATTTTCTCTTTGGATTTTATGGCGCGTAGTTTTAAGTTTGTCAATGGTGTGAATTCAAGGAGTATATGTCTGTAGTTGTGTTATTTTAATATGTTACTTTTAAATGATAACGGAATATCTGCATCTTCCGTTATCATAACGTTTTTCTTGGTATCGTTAACCTTCCATCCACACCCGACCTCTACGCGCCAGTCGTAACCTCTTATCCGGTGATGCTGCATCTTTTGGCTGTGCAAGCTTACGTATCAGATGTGTCATTTTGCCGGATGTTCTTGATAACTTGTGCATGCTGTGTGTCATATTTGTATGTTTGTGTATATTATTTGATGCGTGAGGATGTTATTTTATTTTATTACTTATTGAAGAATTAACTTAGTTTCGTATTTTTTTGTCTTGAATGTAATGTGTGATGAATCCGTTTGTTTATTTTTTATGATTTTAAAAAATTCAATGCTCTATAGCAGTTTCAATCGTTAAAAATAGCATTATTGTAAACAATATATTTTAACACAGAATTCTTTGACGAAATAGATAAGGAGCGTTTCGAAATAACAGGAAGTAAATAAAATAGTCAGTATCACCTGTTTAATCGAAAATAATCATAGAGATGATTAATATTTATTCATATAATTTTGCAATTTCATATAGGAAAAAATTAACTCTTTAGTTAATTAAATTATATAAGAATTTGTTCTAGTGTAAATAATATCCTAATCATCTTTATATTTATTAATAAATATATCTTTTGAAATATAATATAAATCTTACTTCTCTTCTCTCTCCCAAAAACGAAAGAACGGAATTTGTATATTAGAGATTCATTTATATCAATTCTAGTAAAAGTATACTAATTTGGTAAAATGATGACGAACGAAATATAGAGTAACATGTTAAAATCAACCCCCTACTAATACGGAAAGTATTGTACTCGTAAGATAATTCGTAATAATAATTGCGGAAATACCCGTTTTGAAGACCCCTGATTCCGAAAAAGTTGTTTTTGAAATGCAGGAAATAAAGACAGGATTCCGAAAAAGGTGCTACGAAATATAGGAAATAAATAAAACAAACAGTCACATCTATTTAACCGAAATAATTAATAGATACGATGTGTTTATAATATAATTTTGAAATTTCAAATTGCAAAAAAATAACTTTATTTCTTAATTAAATTATGCAAGAAATTTTATGGTACGCTGACTTTGTTCTCGCGTTAATAATATCATATTTATCTTTCTATTTCTTAGTAAATATATCTTTTGAAATATAATATAAATCTTGCTGATCGTATATCCCTCAAATACGAAAAAAAACAGAATTTATATATTAGAGATTCTTTTATATAAATGCTAGTAAAATATTTCTGAAATAAACTTTTAAAAGGGTAAAATGAAGATCAAAATATACAGTAACATGTGAAAATCATCCCTCGCCTAAGGGAATGGTTTAATGCCGCTCTCTAGTCCAGACTGATAAACGTATATGAGAAAGTATGTGCAATGGTTCTGCGCCATTAGTTTTGAGATTTATAACATAATTTGTTTGTGAGATATGTGCGGAAATGTAAAGGCTAGCGATAATACTGGCGCGCGGGAAGTAAAAATGGCCGCCACGCGTTAACGATTTGTGATCTATTTTAGAAAAATCAGATTTGCCCTCGAATGATGAGGAAAGGAACAGGGAATAATTGAATTTTATTTAAATGGTCGAAAGACCACCTCTGGATCGTTTCGTAAGGACTGACCCGAAAAAGAAGTTTAAGTTTAAAAGATAATCTTAATTAGTGATACCTTATGTTTTGGAATTGACGGAAGAAAAATTATATCTAAAAAAAAAGTTATAGAGATATGTGTATTGGTGACTTTGTCCAGTTTATTGAATGAAATAACTATTATATTGTCAATTGTAAATTTAAAAAAAATGATTAGCCGATGAATTATGCTGAACAATGACGAATAATAAATGAAAGTGTGAATTTTCTGGTGAGTACATCGTGACATGCTCTACCTTCTCTGAAACTCAAACCTGAAGCCTCTGTTGTTGGGGCACCGAGCCAAGAAACACACCGAATTAAAAATCAATGTAATTCTCTGGAGTATTGCATTTACTGGCGGTCCAATCTCCGCCACATGAGACAAGTTTCTTAAGCAATAAAAGAACAGTAAACACAAATAAGCAGAATGGGATCGGAGTAAGTTGTTGTTATGAAATAGGCTGTTACCGCCTTAGGGAGAGCAGACGGTCATAAAAGTGGATGAATAAGGCAGTAGCTCAACCACCGAACTCGGTGGAAGCTTTATTGAGATGAATGAGAGAGAGCTGCGAAAGAATAATGAAATGTGTTCTGTTCTGTGCTGTTGTAGGATACACTGTTTTATGACTTTGATTCTAGAAAGAATTGCATTTCTATTATTAAGAGATTGTTCAATTACGCTGATACACGGACAGAATATCATTAAATAGTGTATCTAAGACATTATTAGTTTATTGTAAACAACCATAGATGAGGAAAGAATGAAGGAAAAAATAATGGAGAACTAGAATTTCGACGTTAGATGTTCAAAATACCTCTGCCACATATTAATTGTATTATTACAGTTTCATAAAAAACGTATATTTTTTATTTCATTAATAGTTTGATTTTTTGGTTTGATTGCCGTGGTAGCTTACTGTTCTACAGTTCGTACTTTCGTATTTTCAACCAAATTGTTTATTCATATTATCCATGACAGTAAACAACGGAGTTCTCATAATAAGTTTCTACAAACACGTAATAACAACCAAACATGATATAAAAATACTCATAATTAAACTTTGCAAATAATAACAATATGTACAGACTTAAAAATACATATTTTTGCAATAAAGATAAAATATAAAATTACCATAGAAATTACGCGAATGAACAGTTATAGTATGATTTATTCATTATGAGATATTTAAAGTAACTGTACTTAAACCTTTGCTATAAAATTAAGCCTACACGTGGGCGAAGGTATTTTTTTCTGGGTTGAGTTTTCTACCAATTAGTGGCAAGGAGGGTAGTAGTGAATTTTTCTGGGAATTGTTTGATGGACGATGCTGTCATTTTACTTAACAGGAGGAATGAATGGTGAATGGTCATGGATTGTGTTTGCTCATTAATTGTTTTGCTCATTAATTGTTTTGCTCTTAACAAATATAGGAAGACGCAGTTTTCATTCAATTTTCTAAAATGATATAGGACTGGTATATATTGGCAACCTGAGCGCACTAGGAAAATGATTCAATGTCAAATGCGTGATGAACTCAACCCATACAATGAATTGATAGAGGGTGAGTGGCAGATGAAAGAGAGATTAGTAGAGAGACAAAGCAAAGACATACAACTAATTAGACTTCAACGTAATTGAGAAATTAATTTGTTCTGTAACAAAACTGGAATTAATAGATATAATAATTTCGCTCGTGACTCAATATAACGTTGATTTTGTTGTGAAAAACGGAATAGTTATACCGCAAAATTGAAATTATTATGCTCGTAGGTGTACCAACATCTTATCGCTGAAATCCGCTGCAGATAAGTCGAAGTGATAATCAATGTAATATTCAGTGAATAATGTAGTATTTAATATATTAATTAACAATTAACATAATCAATTTAATTGTAAAAATACTATTAAGGGTGTGATCATTCTCAGTGATAAAAGAATCTGAATTAAGGCATAAAAATCGAGAAAACTTTTAAGTTCCATAATTTTCACGAAAAACCTTGGCCATGCCAGTGCTGTGAAAATCGGTAACGGTGTCTCCTGTTGAATAGTTTAATTGCTATGACGGTCAAAAGTTAGACTCAGCGTCCATATCATCGCGAGGCTAACATAGGTTAACATTATATAGTTCTAACTGTAAGTACCGAGCTGCTCGCTGCAAGTGTTACTTAGTAGGAGTGTTTGTTGCCGTATGGAGCGAGGGTTGTTTACATCATTGTAAAGGAAATGTAAAATTTAATCCAGGTTGTTTGAATTTTAGACGTGCTAATTGAATTTTTAATATTTTTTTTATGTTTACCACATTTTGAAGATAATAAAAATGAATCTGAATATGTAGAATATAAAAATATTTTCTAAGGATGATTTTTCTTGAGATATTTCTCTTTAGCTTATTGTCTATTCATTTTTCTATTTATTTATATTATTTTTCCTCGTGCCGCTGCAGTCTTTCCATTAACAAGGATTTGTCTCGATAATATTTTATTTTCCTGTCTCCTTTTTCTCATGTTTTTTCTTCTTTATTTATTCCTCAATTTGCATGTCTGAGCCGTTCCATTTTGCCTTCTCTATGTAAGTTTCCTCCCCTAACAAACATGGAGGTAGGTACGAGTCTACGACCTATCTTTTATCGTCTGCATTGTTGTTATTTGTTCCACATATTCTGTTGTCTCGTCGTAAACAGTTTTATTTTGTATCAACTTACTCAAGTTCGACCCGACATATACCCATTCCGTCTTGAGATTTGTCTATTCATTATATTCGTAGATTCAAAATGTATTTTTAATATTGCGGTCTATATTAAAATTTATATTTTTACTATTTTTAAAACGTTTGTCGTAACGCCAAGCAAAATTATGGTAATAAGATACGGCTTATAATCTCTGTTAGTGCTATCTGTGTTACTTGAACTATTTTGGAAAGCTCGCGTGACAGTTCTTATGTTCTCAATTTTTAATTATACTTAAAAATATTTCAAAAATTAATTTTAAATTTGTATAACAATTAATTTTGTAAAGCACCATTGATTGCAAGAATTTATGGTGTTGTTCCATAATTTTTCTCAATCAATTATGTTTTTATATCAATTGTTATCAATTATTTGTACCTCTCGTAAAATTAGATTTTAGGTCTACTGCATTGCAAACCGGGAAGGACGGTTTCCGTCGTACCAGCTCTCGGTAATCCCGCCATGTACAACCTGTCAACATTTACAATCTTCTGGTTACAAGAATCTCGGATTCTACGACTGTTTTCAACGATATGGTGGTGCTATTCTGTGTAGAAGCAACCGATAGAACGATAAGGTTTTCCGTCTACTGTTCGTGAAGGTTACGTCGTGAATTCTTTGTTGTTTTAGAAACGGATATATTCACCTGTATGCCATTTCCTATCCGAACATTCTACTTTTGTTGGTAATACGTAAATTTCTGTGAAAAGTTTGCAATAAGGTAATCAAACAAAGGCATTATTCAAGAGAAAAAAATATCATTTGTTGCTTCATAATTTTTAAAAATATTCAAGGAGCACAGAGTTAATCATAATGATAGTTATATCATCAATTTTAATATTTTTCGTAATAAATATATTTGTTTAAGCACTAAACTTTTAAAGTCTCATTCTTGTGCGTAAATATTTTTTCAATTGTCCTTATGTTACATTGTACAAAATTATGTTTTATTCAGAATAGTTTTGGGGTCCAGTGATTTTAAAATGACATTGTGTTGGAAAATTATTCACAAGTCATAAAAACGCAGGATGTGAAAATTAAATTACTTTCTTTCAAAATTTGGGAAATAGAATCCTTCACTTATATTTTCGGTGTAATGTATACGTGACAAGTGAACATTTAATGTGAGAAAATGGATAAAATATCGAGGGGACAAAAATGAAATGTACTGCAGATTCAAGTTGTATTATAAGGCATTTATGTTCATTTCCATGCCTGAAGTTAAGGACTTCTGAAATTCCGTAACCTAGGTTAGTAGCTATGAACGGGTTGGAAGTACACCGATTTAACTCACAAGTTTGCAAATGTTGCAAAATTTTGAATAAACTATTGATGTCTCCAATCAGAATCATTTTAAACTTTTCAACCAACTATTTCAAATTGTAATATAATAATAATTTGTTTAAGTAAATTGGATATGAACAATTGGGATTTTACTGCCAATTGTTTGGGTGTGAATCGAAATTATTAATACCCATAAAGAACGTACTACAACGTACATAACCTTTACCAAAGGGATTCACCGAAGGGTTACTGGAAGTCTTGGATGTAAGCACTAGAGAGAAGGCGGGATTTATGTTTGAAGTGGGCAGAGCGGAATAGGGAGTTTGTGGGTGAGAGATAACAACATGTCTAAAATATTCAGGTGAGGGAAGAGGAAAATCATTTGAGAACGGGATATGCAGTTAGGAAGGAAAAGGAACAAGAATATAATATTCAATTTCACCAAAGAAGAAGTACAGTGAAGGATTGAGAGACAAATAGAATACAAAAGAAAAAAATATTTGAATTCTAGAGAGAAGAATGCAGTAGAATAAAAGAAGTCGAAAGAAAAGAGTGACGAGAAAACTAAACCTAAAAGACCAAAACAGACACAAAGTTAAGATTTAAAAGCGTATGTGGAGTGCGCGAATGCAGCAGTGTCGCGACGCTTCTGTGCGGAAGCTGCGAAGGCCGTGGAGACTGGGCGATGGAGATAGTGACGAAAGGGAGAAGTGCTTTGGAAACGTTATAACACGCTAGGCGTCGTGTCTCTTGTCTGGCGTTCGTCCGGAAGGAAGGATGGGGAACGCAACCGCAGTGTCGCGATACTCGGACAAACTACTAGAGAGAGAAGAGGAGTGGAAAGTGGTGCATGCAGCAGGATACGCGGCGGCATCTCAGAACGCGAAAACGTAACATTCGCAACGACTGCCGTTGCGTTATGACGACGTTCAGTGGGATGCAGAAACCACGAAGAAGAGAAAGGGGAAAGCACAGATGGGATGAAATTCGGGTTATTTCAGTGGTGAAGTCAAAGGTGTTTCCGCGGCGAGATATATCTACAGATAAGGAAAATTTCACGATACAACAAAGAGCATGGTCAAAGAAAATTATTGCGCGAATTTATTCTTGAACCAATATAAAAGGTAAGGTTTTTGTGATTTGGATGAACCTGTAAGTGTAACATTGAGAAACGAAGTCCAGATTCGTATTGAAAAACAATGGAATTAAATATACAATGGAAGCGACATTCATCCACTTACTAACGATATGTCACGTCAGTTGAGGTCACAGGTAGATACACAACTCACGACAGTGCGAGAGTGAACTTAGAGCCAGGGGGGTGGTTGTGGTATGAGTGTAAGTCCTGCCAACGGCGCCCAAGACAGAGATGGAAGTGTCTTGGCAGAGAGATATGGCTTGCGGCTGTAGACTGGATTGCCAGACATCCAGAACTAAGGTTCTCTTGCTCATGGCGTAAGGACATCGGGAGGAGAACGAAAGGTCATAGCTCGGAAAGCGTAAATACGAATACAAGTTGTGAAAGGAAGGAGAATCATATAACACAATATTTTAGAGGATCATAAAATCGTGAATTTATGGCGAATAAACTCGTGGGACAATGTAATACGGAGTGTATTGTAACATTTGAGAGAAGCACGCGTATTTTGATATCCTTTACTACGACTCGAATAGCATCAATCTCACTGTGCTTCAAAATTTCTTTTATGTAGTAGTTTTGATACCGCTAATCATAAAATTGTTTTACACATTTTTTTCCATCCCTGAATAGATTAATACATAAAACTTGAAAGTTAGCGAATAATTGTAAACGAGTTCTTTACCTTGGTGAAATATTTCCCTCCCTGTTGATACGTATAAAAAAGTTAAGAATTATTTTCCTAAGACCCCAATGTTTAAATCAATCTTTTGAAACAATGAATTACTTATGAACATAGCAATATTATTATACTTCTTTAAAGAGTACTCAGAAATAAAAGAAACTCAGGAAACAAGGAGTGGTATATTAATAATATATCGCATTAAAATTTTGAATGTGTCATTGTTTCTTTAATACCATGTATTCTAAAAACTTTAAGGCTGATAGACTTAAGGTTTGTTTCGTATATGACAAAGAAATATTTATGATTACACATATACTAGGTTCAAGTCTGATGCATTGTTTCACAATTCTTCTAGCATATCTTATATAAAATTTTTCTGGAGTTAACTTGAACTTGCAATCGTAAGTGGGTATTACAACCATTACATGTTAGTTTGAGTAGCTAGAGTGGTCACCTGTAAATTGTGTGGAAGCACCTAAGAGAGTCCGTTAGTTATTTTTAATTTTTTTCAAGCACTCTTAGATGGATATTAACGTTTTTTTCTCGCGAAAGACCAACACTCTAACACCGTCATAAGTAAAAGATAATGGAGAACTAGAATTTCGACGTTAGATGTTCAAAATACCTTTGCCACATCTTAATTGTATTATTACTGTTTCATAAAAACATTGTCACGAAAGTGTAGAATAATTTTTACAATTAAACGAAATTACACATAGTTGATATAAAAATCTATTATGTACTGTTATAAAACTATTTTTTTGTAAATTTTTAAAGAATCAATCCTACATTACTTATTATGTCACTTATGATCCTAGAAGTATAATGGACAATCAAAGAGTACTGGTAATCATATAGTACTGTTATTTAATAATTTATCTTATTTTCTACGTCGGAGTTATTTTGAATAATTTTTACTGTGAATATTTCCATTCTGAAATATTTCCTCATCCTCCCAACCAGAATCGACATTCAATGCTCTCGTTGAAGTTTTGTGTGGAAAATGTATCATGTATTTCTCTACACTGAAGATCATTTCACGTTATATCTCAGTTACTTGTGAATAAAACTAGTGATTAATATATTTCATTGGCTAAAGGCTATAGCAGTTTGGGAGGAAGAATAGAGATCATTCTAGTAGTATATTAACTTGTCTATAATACATAAGTGAATGTAAATTTGTTGAATGCAATATGAAGAAGACTTGACTGCATTAGCTCCCAAAAACCTGTTGAATATTTAAATTCAGATGAAACTGAAAATTTCTGAAATTATATTTCGTGAAGAGCTCACAACGTTTCGACTTGGTTTAAAGCCGTCGCCAAGTGATCAAAATATATCGTATTCGTCCGTAAAAGTTAGTAAGTGTTTAATTATTTATTTAATAAATATACTTGTTTCAGTTTATTATATAATTTTTTAGAGAAACGAGAAGATTATTACAGTTCTTGTTTTATTCCATACCACTATCCGTCGTTCTACCATAGAGGGGATCCAGAACAAGCATTGGTTTGATGTACAGAAATGCACACTCAAGGAGCGTGCGATTCTTACGAGTGTGATAAGTGTCATAGGGATGAGGAGAGGGTAAATGCGAGGGGGGGGGATAAAAACACGCGGGAACGAGTGTCGCGGAATGGTGTGCGGGGGTGGCCGTGGCCGTATCGATCTTCGCACCCGGCCTTCCCGCTTCCACCGCCATCCCTGCCACCCCCATTGCCTCCTTGCTCACACCAAAGAGACATTATTCGCCGCAGGGGTCTCCACGGCGTCATCCGCTCTCCGACGTCTCCGGCTACGTATAACCCCTCCCCCTTCAACGCTCTTCCTTGTTCTATATAGTTTACATTTTTTGTAAAACTTCCATTACCGCGTCAAAATCGATATGTCTCTCCGCCTCTGAGAATATTTTAGCTTTTTTGAAGAAGCTTTTATTCTCTTCAGGGATGTTTCAAAAATTAAATGTAATTTGTTTCAGTATCATGTTTACGTAAAATTAATTCTTCATTTTCTCCTGAGATAGTGTAAAATTGTTTTGGTACTACGCGAGAGCTTCTAGGACAGGTTTTATATTTTGAGTTTCAGTATTTTGTTTCATTGTAATTTGCTGATATTTTAAATGATGATTTATGGTAACTTGATAATTCACACGCCTTTTTTGGAAGATATTTTACTTATAGAAAAATAGTTTATTTAACTTCATTGTAACTTTTTAACTTCATAAATGGGATACTGATAGAACTACGTATTTAAAAAAATACACTTTCAAGAGCTTTAATAATAAATAAACAAATTTGCTATCTTCATCTACCTTACTTTTTTTGTAAAGAAAATATATTACATATCGTGCCCACAGAATGCAATGAGAGTTATTTTTACTAGAACAATTTCAACGTTCCATCTGAAAAAATAGATTATAAAAATAAACATAATTAAATATATAAGTAAAATGTTTGAATGTAGTAAAAACGTAAAAAATTATTACTCTTTATTGTTTAGATTGACAATTTTTTTCAATAACACAAACCAACCCATAAAAGATAAAGAAACTTCTATTTTGGAAGATGAAGTGAACACGCTGTAACAGATAATTATATAAGAGTCACTTAATTTCGTTTCGTGGCGTGTCGCAAATATCAGTTACGACGTAACCTCCGCTATCAGCTCGTCACGTGTCCTGAAATAATCCTCTTCATCATGAAAAGAGTTTGCGGTAGGGTTCTCTTCATGGAACTGTGTAGGACTAGTATCCGTGGGTTGAAAGAGTGGAGAGGGTGGATTTCGCAGTTGGACACATTTCGTGGAAAGGGGTGAAAAAATCCCTTTCTGGAAATAGAGTTCTGGAAATGACACAGAATGTAGTGGATTATCCATGTGGGATGAGTCCCTTCATGTTGCGAGGCTTCGACAGCGATGACGAAACCCTGCGACCTTCATCAAGAACGCAAGAGTTGCTCTCGTAACGATCATACACAGATCGATTGACAGTTGAAGAAGGGATGTATTTCTGCTGGCGGTAATATTGCATTTCTACAGTTTATTTATATGGGCAATTTAGATATTCTACTCATTGTCTCTTTGCAATATTTTTGTGAGGTTAACAATGATAGTGACTAATTGTTGCTTATTTAATTATATTATTAACGTCTACCATTGTATGAACAAAATTTGTATTACCTTATTTGACGTAGACTTTCATTAGTTTTTTTTTCAGTTTTAACGTTTCAATTTTATTTTAGGTTATCATCAAATAATAATGTACGTACATGAATCTTACAAGATGTCTAGTTACAACACAGGACAAATTCTATAACAATAAACAAAAACAAAACAAAACAGAAACACTTAAAGATATTATATCATAATGTAAGTAATGATTATAATACTTCAGTAAAGAAAATGGCAAGGTCGTTGAAAGCATATCAAGTTTAAAATAGGAGTCGTCTTCCTTCATCGATAGTCACTTTATTTACATCAATTGCCTCTACGTATTTTATCAAATCTACAAGTCAATTTGCATGCAACACAGTTTTTTTTCAAAAAATGATGAATAAAGTAAGACGTTCAAATATTTTTCTTGAATCAAGAAATAGATTTCCAATATGTGTGAGTTACATGTCATTCATATATTACAACTGCGTACATTTGTATTTCAGAATTAAAATTGTTTCCCAACTATGTGGATCGATTGCCAAAAAGGATGGATTAAAACAATAAATGGATTATGTAAATTTAATTTGAATAATTGGAAGCATATTAGTAAGTATGATTGATACAGTGCCATCTATCTGAAGTCTCATTTCCTTCAGTTTTATAGACAAAAATTGATTTGAATGTTTCATGTAATATTTGAGAACAGCAACGCCTTGCACTAAAATTTTCTTATTCCTTTAATCTTGTTTAAGAAGTTAATTATTAAATACTAAACGCTTCTTATATTAGGTATCGTGTATTATTCCTATTCATAAAACTATTTTATCTTTTAATGGTTAGAAATTGATATGAGTAAAAAAAAACTATTTTATTTTCGTAAGTATTTGAATCCTTGAAGATTTTTTTTTCTCTGAACGAAGAAATGTATTATGTGTTTATGTAGAAGAAAACAGATTGGCTATCTATCCAGGAATGCTTTCAAGCGCTCTTGGTTTTGTAATTATCTGCTTCTCTACGCTTAAACTTTTCGTATTTTTCGTAACATGATGCTCTGTATTACTCTTTCCAAACTTTTACAAGCGGCACTTCTGTGGCTTTTTTTCTTCATTTAGGGTATTAGGTATAGGTCACGTGATAGAAACGATGTTTAACATGCATCGATCTACGACGTAATTACTCTATGTGGCTACTTTTTATTTTATGAGTTTATATATCCAAACAAATCCGATAACTATACAACACATGAAAACCGTTGTAGTAGGAAGTATTTAAAGAAATCAAAGATAAAAGTCAGAATTCTTGAAAAGTAGCACTAGAAAGTCAACATTTGCTACTGATAATTATACGTTATTTGCGGATGTTAAGTTACCACTTACATTTCATTTTGACTGCCATATACACTGCACAATGCAACGAATCAAGACTCGTCGCATTGTGTTTGACATACATCAGAACTTTGGTCATGTAAAGTAACAAAATAATGTAAAAACCGTGCTCAGTGCTTTTCATTATTAACCCAATGCTTACCCAATTTTTCACAAATTGAATGTGAACGTTGGTTCACAATCCACGCGATCAAACGTAAGGTCGCACTCATTGGGTCAGTGGTCACTTTCATTGGTTTTCTGCAAAGTCCTTATGTCCTGTAATCATCGCAAAATTACATTTTAATTTAAGATTCTAGGTTTTGCATTTAATGGAAAATAAAACTTTCATATATTTTAAAACTGTACTGAACTATTTTTGGAACATGAATTCCGTATGAATGATAATATCATTCCAGACTCATGTGTAACACTTCTGCAATGATCCAACATGAGACGATGATTGCATGTTACTTTAATAGTCACATACAAAACTTTTGTAATAATAAACAATTGTATAATATTAGAAATGTACAAAACAGTTATAAAAAATTAAAGTAGAAAACATTTGAATCAGAATGAGATTGATAATCATTGACTGTTATATAAAATGTGAACAGAAAGTTTGTCATAAATATATTTCCTGATGTCACAAGTGACGGAAACGTGAAGCGAAAATGGAGGGGGGCGAAGTCGTCAGGGTTTCTTTTCCTTTATGCCATCATGTTTAGTCGCCTTTGTCCATCTGGTACTCATCTGTCGGGCAGGTGTTCTCAAGGACTTTCCGTAATGAGCATTTTGGGGTTCTCTTGTTCCTTTCATTGCGTTGCTCCAGCGCCATGGTTCCTTTGCCAGTATCAATGAAAATACACTTCAGTTTTATCTCTTCAAACCTCTTCCTAGTCTCATCATCACATTTCATTACATATCCGCAATCTTCCCCACTATCTTCATTCTAATTTTCCCCTTTAATATCATTTTCTACTTTCCCATTCCACACCACTACGTGTGTCGTTTGTTGTTCACATTAAGGTATGTTGTATTCATCCTTTGGAAATACCATCATGATCACTAACTTCAGTTTACTCCACAGCCACCCATTGTCCATCATGTCGTATCACCACTTGCCCCTTTGTCTCTGCTACCACCCACCTAGCCACAATCCTCACCCCAAACACTTCCTCCTCCGCGGGGTCATTAAGCCATTAGGGAACTCTATGCACTCGTTATGTCACGCCGCTGTTGCTGCCCGCAGCCAATCCGCGTCGCCCACCTCGTCCCTCGTCGGTGAGAGGCGCAGTGAGCGCCAACGCCCTCGCCGACCGTCGTAACCGCATTTCAGTTTAATTGACATCGCTGTTCACTGTCGTTATCACAATCGCTTTTACCGAGAACGGCCATCGCTTGAGGGAGGATGTCGATACCAATGGCAGTAAGCAATGTTGAACTTTATCTGAGGTATCGTTACTTTCGCCCCTATTCAATCAGTTTCACTGTATTGATTTATCTTTGGGTTTTTTTTCTCCATTCCACTCATACTTTATTTTTACTGTAATGAAATATTTCCATCATAAATATTGAAAGCGTTTCTGTGTTTTATATTTGCGTTTAATTTGAACGACTTTCTATTTTCAAGTTATCGTTCTACGAGTGATAAAAATATAAACGCTCCTTAACGTCACATAGCGTCAAAATTATAACTAGTGCACATTTTATTTCCGACATTGTTGTATTGGCTAACAAAGGACACACACACATATGTGTTTGTCTTGAGTCAGTTTGATAGAGAACTAAATGTTCGATAGAAAACGATTTTGACCATAAATGTCGATTAAATCGGGGGAACAAAAGAGATATTCGCTTACGCCGCCTAAACGGTTAGAGTTATGTGATAACTACGAATGAAAATATTGTTCACCTCAAAGAGTTTTACAAAAAAGTACGCGACAGCATATATCTGTCTACAAAGGTTCAACCACGTTATTGAAAAATACGTTATTAAAAATAGGAGTGTTAAAATAATTCAATTTAAGAGTATAATTCAAGGAGGAAAAAATCAATTCTCATCATATTTAATACTTTTTTGTGCATTTAACAAAGAATAAAACATTTTTAAATCGAAAAATTTGAACGAATAGTTTAGTTTTAAAAGAGTTTAAATGAAATGGTGCAGTCTCTGTGTGTGTGTATTCGCAAAAATGTGTCTGTGAATTTTGCTACTTCATCACGGCTAAACCACAGGACAAATCGCGATGACAATTGACAAGGAAATAGTTCAGATGTCCAGGATATACAAAGGCTAAGTTTTATTTAAAAAATACGTTGTAAGAGAGATGGAAATTATTTTTGACCATGAATGTCGATAAAATTGGGAAGAAGAGGGTTATATTCTGCGTTTATGGTTAGAGATAAGCGTTAATTATGAATGACAATATTGTTTACCTCAAAGAGTGATTCAAAAAATACGTCAAATTTATATATCATCTTCAAAAATGTACGTAAATAATAGAAAAAAGTTGTTAAAAATGGAAGTGTTAAATTAGTTCAATTTAATAAGGAAAAAAAATCAATCATAATCAAATTTAATGAGTTATTTGTTTTGTGCATTTATCAAAAAAAAGAAAAGGAAATGTCTTTAAATAGTAAAAGTTCGACAAATAATTTGGATTTTACAAGAATTGTAATGAAATACTGCTGCTGCGTCATACCTCAGAAGCGAAAATTCGACTGATGCGGCTCCCGCGAGATGGTGTGTACAGTCAGGTTTTGTATTACATTTTTCTTGGTATGAATTTGTAAAATTAGCATGTTATACACATATTTTTAAAAACCTGTAAGAAAAGGATTTTGATTTTACTATAGATATTTTTTCCTGAGTAGGTGTAGATTAATCTGAAAAACATCCTGAGCAACGCCCGGTAATCAGCTAGTTATACAAAATGTCTGTAGTTATTGTTACAAATATGTCAAACAGTATTAAATAAAAAGGATAAGAAATAATGAAAAATTGAAAGTTCAAACAAAAGCTACTGGTAGATACATTCATAAAGCATCTATACGAATTAAAATGAATTATTTGAAATGTCTGTAGCATGAAAATTGGTAAAAGTAATCGACGAAGCTGATTGAAATTTTAAAGGACTCTTCTTAAGGTTTATTGCACGTAAAGTGCAAATTGTGAATAGTATTGATGAATTACAAGAGCAGAAGAACAACTAAAATTGGTTGTTAATCAGTAGATGTGAATCTTCACTCGCATGACTGTTGAATATGAAGTTCACTGATGTGTCTATCATTATCAATTGCGTTACCTGAGGCGGACAACCTACTGAACCTATAATCAATCTGACAGAATCGTAGAAGCAAAATTGTATGAAGGTTGCGAAAATATTGTTTTCAAATACATATCCCAAAAGTGAAATGAAAATCAAAAATTTCCTTCCGCTGGATATTAATATTATTCGCAATCACGTCCATATTAGTGTACAATACTGAATACTGTGTATTTTTGTAGGTTTTCATCGTGGCATTTAATTCAATAGCACGAAAATACAGAAATATGGAAAGTATCAATTGAATTTTGAATATTATATAAGAACCCCGGGTGACGCCGGGCAAAATGAGCTAAAAAAATCAAGATCTGTTAACAAGTGCTTTAATATCCGATATGGAGTAAAATGTATCAATTCATTGTACTAATTTTCTTTAATGTAATTTATTTCTTTAATGTAATGAAAATAAATATATTTTGATGTTTTATTTGCAAATTGTTTTAAAATTTGGAATATCGTCATGATTTTTTAAAAGTTTCTTTTCAAATCCCGGACAAGCCGAGCACGTCTGCTAGTACATTCGTGAAATACAGTTTTAGATTAATTTAGTTAAAGAGATAGAATGAAGATATGAAAGTAAGGGAAAGATTCGAATAAAGATAGAATTGGAAGGGAATGGATTCGGAGAAGGTTCGAAATAATTATTTTTCATCTGCTCTGTAAGATATCACCTTAAGAAAGAAATTTTAATATCGTTGGTAGATTATTACAAACTCGTAAGACATTGACTTTAAATACTTAAAAAATTAGCTAAGTGTCAAATGGTTCCTTTTTTGAGCAGAATAAGAAAATTCATATCTCTTCGTTTCTAAAATCTGCGAATGATGATAAACAAAACAAATTACGTAGTCATGGTGGAAAATAAAAAGAATGTATGAGTTACGAGTTACTTTATGTTTTAGTGTTTATGCCGTGTCTTTAAAACGGAAAGTGCAATTATCAATGTGCGTCATGGCAAGAGACGTGGTAAGCATTTCTTTCTCACCGGTTTGTAAAAGAAAACAAGTTTCAAAATTTGATGTGTGAAGTAAACATTTTGATTTTGTGGTATGAACTTGAATTCGCCTAGCAAGCTATCAATATACGTTTCTTAAATTTACACGTGACTGAGCAAAACCAGTGATTTATTGTCTGTTCATTCTAAAAGTTTGGGATATTTGTTTAATTTTTGTACGATCGAAGTTACATTGTACGATTTGTCCCCAATGTGCATTTGAAGATCGTCAGCGTACATTTGTAATTTATTTTGAGGTTTGTTAATATTATACATGTATAGAACGGAATGATACTTCCTTGCAACACGTATCGCACGATTTGAAGATGAGGGGAGGTTTTCCTGACTCTACAATTTTCTTTCGTCAGCCTAAATATTTCGAAAATTTATTATTGAAACCTAAACCTAAATATATTTTTACCTGCAAATGATAACGAGCAGCTGAAACAAGGTCTCGTAGAAATCACGATAGAGAGTAATTTTGTTTCTGGTGTAATTTTAATTTGATATGTGTAAACGTTCGTAAAATGTTCTGAAAGAAACAGAGTCAGTTATGTTAAAAATAAACTGTACCAAAGAGTATAACTATGTTCTTTGGTCAACGTTACGTTGAAAGGTGAAGAAAGGAGTTGGAAAACAGTCTGTATACAAGCCAACTGAAGTGCAACCTCCCCCTTACTATGACGTCAGAGTATGCTTTCCGCTGTGCTTACATGTCCCAAGGGCTAGAAGACTTTCAGGAGCTCCCGCCTTTCATTGTATTTTCCTGCTGTGTGTGCTACAAAGGAATCGAATACGGTTTCTGATACAAACCAACTCAACAGATTGATTACAATGGAATAGAGTAATTATGATTATAGTGTTTCTAGATTACTTGATATTGAATCTCATTTCTCCATGATGTAATATGTTAACTTAAGTTTTCTTTTTAATTTCATATTTCATGTGTAACGTATGCAAAATGTTCAATAGAAACTCGGTATCAATCATGTATAATTTTTATTTTAAAAATAATTATTATTAATATAATTATCGGAATATAACAACTTTCGTTTAGCTTCGTTAGAAATTAAAAATTTAGTAGGTAAATTGTCGTTTATTCAAATTATCTAATAATAAGTAGGCTGTAATAAAGATTAGGTTATCAAAATAATGCTTTGATAACTAACTACTATTTAAATTAATGAGTTCAATAATTAAGTCAAAGAAGTTTTGATGCGTTTTAAGTTTTCTGGAATTGAATAATGTATGTGTACCTTTTAATGGGGTAATATTGATTTTACATTGAAATTGATTTGTGCTACTTGGTGGACAGATACAGTCATAGAAGAGAACAATGTCATAAAAATAACACAACAAACGATAACAGAAAACAATGAATGATGATGAAAAATTGCTCATAAAAGAGGACTAAAATATTAAACATAGCTCATGAATATCTAAGTGTTTCTTCAAAGAGTGGCACAAAATAAATTATTTTCATGATTTATAAAATCATCCTCAAGTTAAAAAAATCTTATCCAATACGAATTGTGGTTTATAAATGTATCAGAACGGACGAGTTATTTTAAGATTAATATCGGTTTTCTATGAGATGAATTCTAAAACTTAGAATAAAATTGATTGGATCATTCTCTTTACTTATTTTTCAGAATCTCAAGGATTGAAATAAAAACGTTAAAAGAAATCATGTGCATTACATCTACGAACAATGATGAATAACCCTCGGTTATTATTAATTTTAAAATTATTTTGGGTATTTTACTTTCCAAACATATATATTGTAAAGGAAATGTACTATTATCTTTTTAGATTTTCTTAAATGATGTCAAGAAAATTCAAAGTTATAACCTCAACATTGGTTTCGGGTTGCGTTTGAAAGAAAACCTTATTTCTGAGTAACATTTCATTTCATACTTTCAATGTACCTTTCTCTGACATGTATTTTTCGAAAAAGTGAAGTTTGCGAAATATATAACTAATGAAACAACAAAACTAAAAACTTAAAATGTATGTATGTTCTCCTCTTTTTTTAAGTTTTTCTTATCATTTTTGAGATATGATAAAAGTGTATTTAGTATCCCAACTATGAAATAAATGAAGGCATTTCAATGGAATTGGATATCGATGTCAAACTGAAAGTGAAACTTGAGGATTTTAAAATCTATTTTTTAGATAAAGACATCTATGAAAACATATGTCCAAGACGGACAAAGTCAATATACCAACGTCAATGTCATTTGTGCCATGTCATATGTCAAATACACAGTCATAGTTGTCTTTGAAGCGGAAGCACTTGTAATGTTACCTAGTGTAGTGTACTGTTCATTGCGTGCTATGCAGTATTCTACTTGTATATTCAATAATAAGATAGTATAAAGTATGATAAACTTTATGAAATTAATAAAAAACTATTAGATTTACCAATTCAAATGGATATAATATTTTACATAACCTTAAATGTTTCCGCGGCCAGTGTGATGTAATCCTTGACTTGTGGTTGGAACCGTGTCGAGGATGGGGAATTTGACGTTTCGGCTGCAGTATGACAGCTGGACAGCCAAGAATCGCAAACACTTATTTTCATTAAATTGCGTACACTATTTATCTACATAACAGAGGAATTGAATTTACTTTTTCATATACGTAGTATATAGAAAGTATTATAATCGTGAAAAAATTCGAAAACATGATTTTTGCGGAAATATCCGTTTTGGAGACCCTTTATTCCGAAAAAATGGTTTTTGGCTGCACGTCCGTCCGGTCCATCCTTCTGTGCGCAGAACTCGAATGGAAAAACATTTTTTTTTTAATTTTTCGGATTTACCGTAGAATTTACTTCTGACATATGCATGTGCTTTCAATTTTCGTTTTATTTGCACACATAGGGCACTTCACATGAAGGTCAAGGTAGATTTTTGAATATTTTTCAAAAACTGGTCCAATGATTTTGCTTAAATATTGTGTATGGAAAGTGTAATTAGTATATATTACATCCGCATTAGCGGTATTTCACTTGAAAGTTTGGTATAGTCATACTGAAATAATTTCCATCTGCTATACTTATACATTTGTTTACTATTTGAAGAAGCTTGAATATTATTTTACATGGCTGAAACAGAGGTAGAGCAAAATAATATTCTGAATATTTATTAACTTTCAAATCTCTAATAAAAGACAGCAATAAACTTTGAGTCCGACGAAAATGTTAGTTATAGTTTATTACTTTATCATATACATTTCTAAGTAAAGTGTTTATTCTTGCACTTAACACTTGTGTGTGTGTTTATGGCGCGCAGTTTTAAGTTTACTAATGGTGTTAATTCAAAGAGTATATGTTTGGAGATGTGTCATTTTAATATGTTACATTTAAAAGGATAATAGAGGAATGTCTGCGTCTTATGTTTCCCTTGGTATTGCAATCCTTCCTCCCACGCGACTTCTAAGCACTACTCGTATTCTCTCTTTAATTATGTTACGTTGTTAATAATTAATCTCTTACCTGGCGGTGAGGTTCACCGCAATCTAAGAGATTTCTCGTATTCTCTCATACGATGACGCTGCATCATTTGGTTGTGCAAGCTTACGTACCAGATGTGTCCACTGCTCCTTTTGCCGAATGTTCTTGTTAACTTGTTCATGCTGTGTGTCATATTTGTATATTTGTGTATATTATTTGATGAGTGAGAATTTTATTTATATATAATTCTTATCGTTTGAAGAATTAACTTGGTTACGTGTTTTTGGGTTGAAGGTAACGTGTGATATATTTTTTTTGTCAATTTTCATGATTTTAAAAAAATTCAATGTTTTATAGCAATTTCAGTCGTTTAAAATAATATTATTGTAAATAATTTATTTTAACACTTACAGAATTCTTTAACGAGATAGATAAGGTGCGTTACGAAATAACAGGAAGTAAATAAGACAAACGGTATTTAACCGATATTAATCGTAGATACAATTAATGTTCTAATATAATTTTGCAATTTCAAATTGCAAAAAATTAACTCTTTAGTTTTTAATTAAATTACATAAGAATATTGATGGTGTGCTGGCTTCGTTGTGGCGTTAATAACGTCCTATAATATAATTATCTTTATATTTATTAGTAAATATATCTTTTGAAATACAATACAAATCTTGCTGATCATATCTCCAGCAAAAACGAAAGAACATAATTTGTATATTAGAGATTCTTTTATATAAACAATAGTAAAATTGTTTCTTTAATAAACTTTTTAAATAGGGTAAAATGAAGACGACCAAAATATAGAGTAACATGTTAAAATCATCCCTCACCTAATGGAATGCTTTAATGTCGCTTTCTAGTACAGACTGAGAAACGTATATGAGAAAGTATGGACAATGGTTTTGCGCCACTAGTTTCTTTCTTCCGCTTCCTCTTCTGCATTTTCCTCTTTCTCAGTGTCAACACTTCAATTGAAGAGTGTTGTATTTCTAAGAATAACTGAATGATATGGTTTTGTCTGCTAGTAATATATTTATTCAGATAGTACTTTCGTCAGCTTAGCTAGCATCTTCAGTCTAAAATAAAACGAAATACAAAAAATATAAACAATACGTAAGAATGAAAAATACAGGAACTTATTGTTAAGTTTATAAACATTTGAAATTTGTTAAAATTAAGAAAATTTGAAACTTTTTAAAATGATAAAAATTTGTAATTAATTAAAAAATGATATAGTTTTGAAGTGTATTGGAAGCAGAGCAACAAATTAATATAGAATGAATCTGTGAATAATAGATAGAAACTATAACTAAATGAAAATATAAATACAAATGAGTAAGTTGAATATACCTGACAATGCCAATTATCAAAGTTGCCAATTTTCAAAGGACCTCACCGATATCCAACTATGTTGCATTTTATTAAGATTTATTTGATGATGTCACTCGATATGAGAACGGATCAGTCGTGAGGCTTACAAATGTAATATGTGTTCTCTGAGAAGAACCATAACAGTTCAATGACATTATTAAATACTCCATTCCTCATTTGCCTATTAAACGACGCAGCCCGCACCTCATTGTTCGTGAGGATTTGGAAGGATCGTTTCAAGGCGTAGAGCGCGAGGATTATGCTCATACGCCTGCGTGAATTGTAATGAGCGTCCTCAGAGGCGCACGTTGCACAAACTGCTATCCTACCCCCTACTGCAGTGGCGCAACCCACTACGCGTTGATAAGCGCAACAGGCAGCGTCTAGCTCTCAGCACCGCAGGCGCAGCCATCAGGTTGAGGGCGGGGATTACGACAAGTGACACCATGAACCGAGTGATGTTATCAGCGCAACCAACGTGTTAACAGACGTTTATGAGAGTAAACTAACACGTCAGCGAAGTGTGTTTCGTGCAGCTTATGTGTTGTACGTGGTCATTGTCGCTCAAACGGGAACTTTTTATTCTGTTCTTATCTTAATTGGACTTTTCACATCTGTTTGAGTATCCGACTAGTTTCTGTGCGAATGAAAGTTGGATTTAATGATTGACTTGATTTGAGTAGAAGATGCGTTCATATATTTGAAGTTCTTTTGGTTTGATACCAGGATTATGTGAGGAATAAAACATTTGTGATTTTTTACGACTCTAATACTTGCAATACAACATTATGATATGACTCGCACTACTTGCAGATGAGCTCACATTCACAATTTGGGGTCCATAACATAACCATAACTTTCTATATAGCTTCTTCATGTTTTTACTTCAGTTTAGTGTCCTTGAATTATTGACAATAAGGGAAATTATCTGTCGAAACATTGTGTGTTCAAATAGTATTAATCTACTAAGCACAGTCGTATAAAATGTTACTAAAGATCTATATTTATTATTTAAATAATGTAATGTTGTGGGTATTTAAGTATTTTATTGTTAGAAAATAATATGTTGTATATTTATGAAAAAATATCCAGTTTTTGTAATTTGTATACATTGAGTGATATACATAATACTGCTAAATTAGTTGGGATGGTGGAGGGGCAGGTCTAATGGTATGGACTATTTCAATGAATGAAAACTTAGTTAAACTATTCATAATGAAGATTCTGATTTAAGCAACTTTAGGGAATATAAAACTTCTTCGGGAACGTTTCTTTCACAGATGTTGTACTAAATTGTGAAAATTCTACAAGTATTAACGTCCATTATATAACCAAACTAGCTGATTACCCGACGATGCTCTGGAGTTTTCTTAGACTAATCTTCTTTTACTCAGGAAAAAAATAAAGTCTATCTATGTTATAAGATCAAAATACTTTTACTTGCTGGATCTAGAAAACATGTTCAGCGTCCTAATTTTTCAAATTCATAATGAAGCTAATTTAATACAAAATTTGACTGTATACACTACACCTACTCGTGGGAGCCACGCCTATCTAATTTTCGCTTCCGGACGCGACTGCACCATATCATTAAAACGCTTTTAAAATCTAAATCAGTCGTACAAATTTTACGATTTAAATATGTTTTTAATTTTTGTTAAATGCACAAAAAAAGGTATTAAATTTTATGAAAATTGATATTTTCCTTCGTAAATTATTCTCTTAAATTTACGTATTTTAACACTCCAAATTTAATAACGTTTTTTTTTCAATAATGTGGTTGAACATTTGTAGATAGACATATGCTGTCACGGACTTGAATTATTTACTTAATTGTGCACATTATTGCAAAACTCCGTAATTTTTTCAACCTCACTCGTCGACGAGAGGAATCAAATGCAAGAATACGCTACAATGTCCGAACTTGATTTTAAAAAACGTCAAACACTCCACAGAATTTCTTTTCAAGCAACCCCCTTAACTTGTCTATAAATAAACCACTAATCTCCACAAATTATTAAATGACAACAAAGAATTAAGTCCACCCCTCTGATTCTCTCACCCATCACAAAACACTGTGAAAAACCTAGGTGCAAGACATGCAATGTCATTGACTAGCCGTTCTTTTCTAGCCCTGTCACCCAATTCAAACACAAAATTCTACCATCCAGTTAATGCACCTCCAGAAACTGTATTTACGTTCTGTGTTGCTTATCTACATTATCTATAAAAACATTATCTATAAAAGTTTTTATGTAGGAGAAACAACTGTTCCTCTCAGCATTTGGATAAACAATCACAGAGCTTCTTGTAATAAATCTATTTCTTCTTTTCTCTCCCATCCTAAATTGTGGGACAAAAAATTAATGTATGTTTTAAAGTTATTATTTTGGAGACTATCCACAAAAATTCCCAGACCATTGATGTAAAAACACGTTAATTAGGTTTCATCGTACCGTATATACGTCATTTCTTCGTACCTTTTTTTTATAATTGAGAGAACATCCTACACTTTCTGTAAGGTTATATTGTGAGTGTGTAAATATAGTGTATATATTAAAAAATACAATATTTTTGTTTTTAATAACACTTATCTCTCCTTTAGTGCGTAAAATAGGAATTTACCCGAGTTCTTCCAAGTAAATAAACAAAGATTTGAAGAAAATGTGTTGAAAGATAATAATTATGTAACACAGTGTACACATGTTTCTCAAATAACTTTTTTCATCTTACTGTTATAAAACCCATGTACACTTTTCCAATATCTTATTACATGGATCCACTTCGTATATTGTCTTCATTGGAATGTTTTCCTATTCATTAATGCAATGACTAATGTCTATCGAATCAACTCATATAAAAACAACGTAGTATTATGTAAACATACTAACACAAAGACGGAAAGTTTTATTCAGAATTAGTTTATTCCCTGTGGATATTGACGTCATATAGAAAAAAAATTTGTTGTACGAAACAAATTATTATTTTAAATAAAAAAAGTTACTGCAATTTTCTTGAGAGATCATTTGTGTGAAGGTGTTTATTGTATATATTCGCTTACTGCTAGAACTTCCTTGTCAATCTGTGAAGTGATCGGAAGGACATCAAAAGGGAAAATAGAATTCCGTTCTTAGTGCAACGTTGGACCGCTCGACTCGCCTCCTATACCGGATTGTCAACAGAGATTATATTACTTTTCTGTTTTAGTGCTCCCCTACCTCTCTTGTGAATTGGAGATTTCGCACGCGAGGGCTTCTAAGCAATTGCTTTTCGCCACAAGATCTGAGAGCTCTCTCTGATGCGAAAATCGCTTCACTCGTCGAGGGCTTTTTGTTAGTACACCACATGCCACTCGGTAAAACACACGAGATGTAAGAACAGAATATAACAAGAAACTTTAAAATGAAAATGTTGCACTGACGGGATTTCATCTCTTTGCGAACAAAATCGTATTTATACTTTACAAGTCATATCTCATCCGAATAATATTCTTGGAAATATTCACTAAGGTATATTTACATTTAAATATAAATTATAATGAATTTCAATTACGCGGTTGAAAAATATTCAGGACCGTTTCACTCAATAAAGAAGTTTTAAATATCCATCAAATAATTTACATTTGTGAACCAGATGCTTATTTTTTATTATATTAAATGTAGGTACTGGACAAAAGTGTCTAATCAGAACTACCAAAGATATGATTTTAATAGTAGTTGTACTGAATTAATCGAGGATCGTTGTCTACAATAAAAATTTTCTATTTCATGACGACTGAAGAATTGGATATCGTAAACAAATGAGATGTTGAAATGTCAATCAGTGAACTCATGGTTTCTGCACTTCCACGTCCAGCTTCGGATAAAATTATATATACCCATTAAGAAGACACAATTTCCTATTTTTCGATAAAATTGTTAGCCATACATTTTCTAGCAAGCAGTAAGCATAATCAGTGTTAAAATAACTTAAAGGAAACGCTAATGATAAAAAATGGTAAAAATTATATTTTGTATGTAATAAATAATTGAGAATGAAATATTTGTAACAACCTGATGAAGAATGTAAAAAGCTTGTTACTTATTATCTAACAGTTAATAAACGTAAAGAATTTTATTAATACAATTATTTACCCGTGATAAACATATAATTGAAGATAATACGATATCAGCAAAATCCCTATAACCTTTGTTTAAAGTATAGTAATCACGCGTAAAGCATATATATTGTCGTGTTCGTGGTATTATAGTATGAGCAATGTATGGGCGAGTGTTTGTCACACGACTCAATCATCCGTGCATGTGAACGATGAGAGGTGTATGTAGAATATTAAACTCAATGGTCATTAAATATTCTTAACATTAATTTGCTGTGCACCATTCTCTCTATTTTTGATCTTTCTAGGAATTTTTCAATAATAAATTTAGCTGATGAAATATACGTTTCTTTATATAGGATAAGTATGCATCAATTCGCAGTTCATAAGATCACTTCATTAGGCATTTTTATATTTGTGTAGGTTCATAATTGTTATTCGAAGTTAATATTCATAATTTTTTATCTCCTATTTGATACGGGTTCTTAGAATATTTTCTTCTAGAAAATTCTCATCAGTGCCACACAAATTCAACTGAATCAAACATTTATAACACTTATAAAAGAATTAACAATTAATCACTGTTTGTGTCAATTGTCCCTTTGCGTAAGAACGTTGGTTAGGAAAATACGTTCACGACGTATGAAATAAAAGTTTCTTAATTATTTACTTTAAAAATGTCTGTGATTAATTTTGGATATGTTTGTAGATTTAATCTATTCGAAATCTTTCTGGTTGAATCTTCATTCTGTACGAGAATATTACTACAGATTTATCTACAGACTATTAAGACACGTAGATTCCAATCGATGGGTCTCTCTGTAGAGAACGGTTTTTAATTCAGTTTAATTGCACCTCGCAATTCATGCGCTCACTTCCTGACCTCCTGTGCGTCTTCCTCCCGTCCGCTTAGCTTCCGGTATCCGCATGTGGCCGTCTCTATCCGTGACGTCACACATACAACATTGATAAAGCGCCCATCGATTGGGGACGCGTGCGCGCGCACCTGGAGCTATCAAGCCTTTGGTTGAGGGTTGCAGGGAAGGGAAAACACGTGGAAGGGACGAAGGGTCATTCCTGTGGCTGCGAGACATTCTTCTATTCATCTGATACTCACGAAACTCGAATGAAATTCTTAATGGTTATATTATTATATTTGCATCGTTGAAGGTGGGGTGTTGTTTCAAGTCCAGTAAATTTTGTTTTCGAAATATCTGATCGCCTCTCCTTACTCTGAACAAAAAAAGTCTCATATACTTTTTATAAGACACAACTCCTAATTGTGCAATGTATGTTTGCTTTGTGCAATATACACATAATACATTTTTCATATTTAATTTTATTTATTTTATATTTGTCAATCAAAACGTTTCTAACAAATGTTATCACAAGTCCTAATTACTTAACGTTGTTTGTTTATTAATCTAGAATATAGAAAATATACCTCTTAAAATTCCTTTCTTTATTACATGTTGGTTCATATAAAAACATCCTTTAATGTATTAGTCACTCTCTATTTCGTAAATTTCTCACATCCAATCTTGAAAAATGTCTGAAGAATTCTGATCTCTACGTTCCATTTAGCTCCCATTAAAATAATACATGCGCTGATCTCTTTTCAACTTTCTAGCTTTTACAGGTTTCTTCCTCAATTTTGTCTATTTAACAAAGATAATTTCTGAAATTTTCAAGACCTGTGATAAATTCCTGTCATTTTATAGAAATTAATTTGTTAAATATAAGAAATATAGACCGTAATCGCGAACGACTAAGATCATTTTAAAAATAACTTCCTTTATTTTTAGCAATGTACATAAAGAATTAAGGATTTAATTTGAAAAGTAAGTGTGCTGGTTGAAGGAATAGTTAATGGTTCTATGGAGCACAAGAAACACTCATTCACTGACAATGAAATTTTTCGAGGATGCATGGCCTTTTTATACTTCGTGAGATTGGTAACATGTTTAACAGGGAAACATAATTTGCTTGGAAATATTACATAGAAATTATTAGCATGTGATGATTCAAGAGAAGTATTATTTCATTAATTACACCTGTAAATATGCTAATAAGGTTAATATTGACATTTGGTAATAGATGAATGAATGTGTTTTGCTGTTCTTATTGGCCAAATCGCCTCTGCTGAATCAAAATTGTAATATACCAATGTTTGTTGCATTAATACATTCTCTCTCATCTCCAATCAAACTGCAATTGGTTCTTTTTTAAATTCTGTGCGATTTTTAAAGTCTTTTTTAAACGGTTGTGAGATGGACCTTTGACTAGAGAATAATGACAGCTCTCTTTGGTTCGTTCCAACTCCAACTCCAGTCTGACTGTGTGGACGCTGCCACTCACAAATACAAGAAGATGAACGAGAGGCTGCAAGTGACGACAGAAGCTGTTCCATGTTGGATGAGTTTGATTTTTTTTCGGAAACTCCTACATAAGTACCTCAGTATGAATCATAGATGTTTAAGAATTTTATTTCAGGGTATTTTAAAGTCAATTATGTCAAATTCATTTGGAACATAAAGAGTGGGTAAACATTTTTGAATTTAAAACTACTTACTTTTACCTCAAGCGATCCCCGCTTAATCTGAGGTTCCCGTGATGTAACGGTTTTCTTTAAAAAAGAGCCTACATTTTGTCACGAATAAGCAAGCAAATGAGACGTCGATCTTCGCAACTCATTTTATTGTACTGTAAGTGCATACATACATGAACACGAAAAAAAAGATGATTCGTACCAAATTTCCTTGTTGTTTCATAGAAAAATAGATTCGCAAGAGGGGAAGCAAACTGGCAAACTCCCCCCTTTCTGCCCGCCACAACACAAACACTTTGCACACCTAACGTCGCTTCTCCCCGTTTTATTTTCCAGCAAAAGCCCGTCAAACAATCAATGTTTGAGTTACTACCAGCCAGCCATTATACGCTGGAAGAGAGAAAAAAAACTGTTACCGGGATAGCTCGCTTAATCCGAGGACCGATTGACCCAAGGCAGGTTGTACTCTAGTTTGAATTTTATATATTTCGCTCTAAT
>NNCF01128794.1:507532-524206 GCA_002313205.1 Laupala kohalensis
ATATATATATATATATATATATATATATTCAAGATTGTGCCTGAATACTGTAGCTTAATTTTTACTCCTAAAAAATCCACATTCTCGAAATGCATATTACTATTTGTAATAAAGAAGAACAAACTTAATTCTTTGCTTTCTATAGCTATGTCACATAGCTTCTGAATTTTGTACTAGAGTTAACCAGACTAATATGATAAATAACCACAAGAATATACAAATCATAACTTGGTTAATTGTTGAAAATTTGTTATCGCGATATTATACCAAGCATTACTTTGTTTTTTGTTCAAAATTCGTGTTAATACACGTGGGTGGAACATTCACGACTTAGGAAGTTGCATCAACGCTCTCATGTGTTTCTGTCACTTCGCTTCTCGTCGTCGTAATCCCCAATCCGCTTATCCCTCTCTCGCAGTCTGCTCTTCGCAATATATTTCTCTTCAAGGGGTTGACATCCGACCGATCTTAGTAAGAGCTCTGATTTCTTACTGTTTTTTTAGTTTATTTCGAGACATTTTGATAAATTTTTCTTCTCGTCTTTTTTAATTTTTCTCTGTTATTTTACACACCCAATGATATGTCTATATATCTAAATCAATATATCTCTTCACCCAAAATATGATGTGACTTACCTCGAAAGTATTATTCCGAAACGGTTATTCCATAGACCGTTGATATAATTGTTATCTTCCCAAATTGAATTTTTATGTGGAATTAGGAATTTGTGGTTTAGGTGAATTTGAATCCAAACGACTCATATACTGAGCACATGTTGTAGTAAACTGTTTGTGGATATGAAGTGAATTTAAGTGGAAGAGCATGCAAGATAAGCTTATATTAATACACTAGGAGAGATGGTGTAGAGGCAATGTCATTTCTGAGTTGAAAGGGATGCCTATTAAGGAGGACGGAGTTGCGGCTAAATGTGAAGGCAAATTCCCAAACATGTTGGACAAAGAGACTACGCTTTAATGAGGTAGACCTCTGTTTACTTGGTTCACCAATGGTTGTCCCTTGGTCGTCAGCTACTTGTACGTGCTGTTGAGAATCAACAATGCATCTCAGAACTTTGTCACATATCTCAGATATGTAGATGTTATCACCGTGGACTTCATGAAAACATTTCCATGTGTTGATATTTTGGATAAAATACGATGTATTGTGGCAGAACGAAACTTTAATTTCAAAAATATACAGTATTTAAAATTTGGGCGCCTCGGCTATCTTATCTCAGGGTTCCACAATAATTGCTGGGTTCGATTTTTTTAATGAAGGAAAGGACCATGCAATGGTTCCACTTAAGGAAAACGCTACTAACAAATAAATCCATTTAATTTAATTACTGTTTTAATTACCACAACACCCCTCATGCTGTTTTCCTCCAAAAGACACAAACACAAATGGTAATCAAATATTAATATTAACACTAACGCCGAAGTGACGTCATTCCCTCCAAAAAAACAAACTAAAATACCCTGGCTTTAACCATATTATTTTCTTGTTGACAATTTAATCTACCTTTCTCTTAACAATAGCAATGCACTGAATTTAACCACAATCTTATCAACAATTAAACATAGTTTTCTCTCAAACAATGGTTATACACTAAATTTAATCATAATATTACCTAATTAACAATTTAATCTACCTTTCTCTTAACAATAACAATGCACTGAATTTAAACATGGCATAATTTTATCAGCAAATGAGATCAGTCTTGGCACTGATTTAGTCCAAAGTTCGTGCCCTTTTTTATCATTTATGCCATTTGCTCCATGACGCGCAAGCGCAATACGACGTTGGTTTAAACATTTACCAACAATCGCACAATACCTCTCAAGATGACCGACTTGGCAGGCCGTAGAGTAGGGTCCTCGCAGAGGTCAGCACGGCTCCAATCTCGGGTGACCGCTAACGGCGTCAATCAGCGGTGACTACCCAAAAGTTGCCCTATTCATTCTCTGCGTAATCGGCTCCTCCGAACACAGCGTCAGCATTACCACGTCCGTCCGAATGACCACCCGAAAATAGTTCGTGCGTGGTTGGGATCGAGATCAGCTTATTAACTCGTCCCGATGATCAAATAAAGATCAACAATTAAATCTCGAACGCAAAAATAAACATCTGACGAAAAGCTGATACGATCGTCAGCGTCTGCGGCGCCGAGCTAGAAATATATTAGCTGACTGCGAGATGTGATCGATATGAGCTGAGCAATGTCAGCCGCGTCGAAGCTACCAGCTACGAGCGTGAACAATGTTACTGATCTGAGCGACACGAGCGGCATAAGCGGTATAAGCCATATGAAAAATCTGAGCAGTATCTGAGCAACATCTGAGCGATCTGAAAAACATCTAAGAAATATATGAGAAATATTCGCGATCTGAGCAACATCTGAGAAACATGAGCTATGAAAAAATCTGAGCAGTATCAGCAGTATAAGCAGTATGAGACTGAAATTTCGTTTGCCATTCCTTAAATGGTCTTGCTCCCCACCCTTGCATACTTTTCCCCAAAAAAATCTTCAACATTTTGAATCCCACGTGACCGAAACTTCCAATGCCAAAACGATTCCCTCTTCTTACGCCTCGATTCTGATTGGGAAATTTTTAAAGGGCTTCAAATAATTTCTAACGTTTTCTTGCAACGACGTTTTACTTACAACGATCTTCCAAACAAGCTGGCTCTTGTTTCGACCCTTCGCACATCTGGGGTTATTGTGGTCGGGTTGGGTCGCTTTCCCCATCCCCTCGCTAACTTGCTATTTCTAAAAAGTTGTAAATTTTCTTTGACGTCCAAAAGAGCCGACAGAGGTCTGCGCCGTACCAGATGCGACCGCTGCCCTTCGTCAATCTTCCAACGGCCGACCTTTTAAATTTCTTCAACTCTCCCTCTCTCTCGTTTAAATTTCATTATTCCCGAACAAGGATGATTTTATTAACAATTAATTACTGATTTATTCAAATCTCACAGTATAGTGCCATCAAGTCTGTTTTTATTATATGTAGTAAGAAGACGTGCTGACAAATCCAAATACTTCTCATATTCAATATGGGTTACATTGAGAAATTGCGTCCTATACATGGAAATCACCGATAATAACTAAATAGCGTGATAAAAGAAACCTGTTTTACCTATTCCTTTAATTATTATCTTATTTATTTATATTTTAATGTTTACCACGCCATGAAAAATTATTGATGGTTGAACTGGTTACATCCTCATTCCTAATTTACATGAAACCGCGCCTCATCATCCTTCCGAAATTGATAAATGTTCATAAATATATAATTGAGTTTAGAAGAAATAAATATTTACTTTTTGAAAATCATACTTCAATTAATACTTACAGTGAACAAAAGGTTTTTCATAAACATCTAATTAATGAGTATTTGCCTTTGCAATGCATTATTTGAATACATCCAATTCTTTTGTTTTTACCAAAAACATTTCATCTTATATTTTTTATTTCAATTTTTTGCTTTCATACCTGCAGAAAAAAAATTATTTTCATAGCAATAGTTTCGTATTAACTCTAAAAGTCCGTACTTTGACACTTAATTAATAGTTATCTGATTTAACTAAACCCCTAGTTCTATTATTGCAATTACATCGCTCTCTCAAAATATCTCCGACGTCTGCTCATTCATTCGAAATATTTGAATTCCGGTAGGATTATTGTTCATTGGCTCCGAAGGGGTTTAATCCTTTGCATTGTTCTCCCTGCAGCCACCGTGGCTTGTGGCGCAGCGGATGCCTCCGGACTGTTGCCAAATCCACTCTTCCCAATTGGCTGATCATATTACGCTGTCGACGTCTGTGTTCAACTTCCACGCACAAATGAAAACTTCATTTCGAAAGCAATCGGAATTTTGGAGAAGCTGATGGGGAACGCCAGTCACTGGAACATCATTTGTTTCTCCCTCTCCATGAAGGATTTTTCTATATGAATGATTTCGACGTTTTAAGCTTCACTCCATGGACACAGACAACGAATGGAAATTTCGTCTTCTGCTTAATTATTCATTTTGCTTAGAGGTAAGGGCGGTCATTGAGGATATTAGCTTGTATATTATTGTTTTCCATTTGCAAACAAAGAAAAAAATACTAAAAAAGAAATCAATTTAGATTTTACAACTCCAATCTCAAGGAAAGGTTCATCATATATGGTGAGGTAAAAATTGTGGGCGTATAAGTAGAAAGTGCTCAGGGCGAGATTAGATCAAATTAATTTATGATTAAATGAACACATTGCATTCATTATGTAAGGCATGAGCAAAATGAAAAAAATATGTAAAGGCTTTGAAGAATATTGTCCTTAATTACATAACCTTAAAGTGAAACGAAGACAAAATAATTCAGAGGTTGAACTATGCGCTTCGTTTATTACGCTTCCTGTGTAAATTGTATTTTTTGTCTGGATTTTAAAATAATTCGTAATTACGCACATTTTAGCACACAATTCTGAAGACTTTAGTAGGTTTTCTGTAGGTTTTCTTTGTGGTAATTAATTTTTGAGGTAAACAAAAGTGAAAATTTAATATCACGAATATAGAGAAATCTGGAAAGTAATATATACATTTAAAATATTTTACAGGTGTTTTGATGCCAGAATGTACAATAATGATTGTTTTAAGTTTCTTTTAAAATCCCGGGCAATACCGGTTTTTTCTGCTTTTTTTCTATATAATAATTAAAGAAGTGAATATGCATCTTTACACTTATTTCAATAGGAAATTGTATTTACCTTTTTGATATGAAAACCACCTAGACTGTCAAGTTGGTGGATAAAGAATTGTAATATGGGACGAGAAATACTACATCTAGAGATAATACAAGATTAATTTCAGATATATTCTAGAAAATACTCAAACTTTATAATTCGTAAGTGGACAACAATTTAATTAATGTTAAATTCAATGCACCTAAACTAATGGGTTTTCCATGAGAATGCAACATCTTGAGAACTGTATGAACGTGAAATCAGGAAAGAATCAAATTACTAGTTAAGACACACTTGCCTCAATAACATACATTTAAATTAAATTAAATTCTTATTAGTTTCATTTATCTTTTGACAAATGAATCTACCGAGTCAGTTGAAGATTTTTTCTAATCCCAAGTAACACTTTTAAAATAACGTTTGGAATTGCTATGGTTCACTTGTTTAATTGAATTTGTCTGAAATTGTTCCATAAATTTTAATGATTAGTTTCGCCTTGATAATTTGTACTTTATTTCATAATTATCATATTGAAATTTGTGTACTATTTTATATTTAAATTTTGTGATTTTTCATTTAATTATTACGTAGACAGAGTGCTTAGTATTTGACGGTCCTCATTTATAATGCTCCGCATGATATCTAAAATGCACAAAGGTGATGTAGACCGGTTTTCCGGGCATGGGAGTATGTTTTGCAATGAAGTTCGGGAAATTCTAATATTTTAAAATCTGAAATGTTATAAAGTATATAGAAGTTAAGTATTTATGACCACGTGCATCCAACACAATTTTGAATGAAGACTAAAAACAACCAGAGCCACTTCCATTCATCACATCAAATAGTCAAAAATGTCATTGAATATTTGGCAATTATACTCCTTAGAACGAAAATAGGTTTCCAGTCGTAGAGACAATTAAAAATTATCTCTTCCATTGTTTCCTAAAACAGAAATAAAAACATAATAATAAACATTTTTTCAAAATTTAAATACGTATTATGGGTATGTTTATTTTTGTGATAGTTTACTGCTTCCGTTATTTCAAAATTCTACCTCAGGTCAGTCGATATTTCAAAAACTGAGTAATGTAACTTTTGAGTCCCTTGAGTTTTAAATATTCCAGAGTATTTTACTTCGTTTCTTTTTGTTTACACAGAAGCTGCGTGGTATGAGATCGAGCTGGTCACCTATGTAAAAAGAAGAGTTTTGATAAATTTTCAAGCTTCTTTAGAACGTTCGGATGTAGTATCACCTTCCCACACTCTCAGTCTCATTTCCTCTAACATCAACCCTTTTCATTTCGCATGCTACTCACGTCACACCGTACTGAATTTTCTTTCCCATCCATTTTTAAACCTGAATGGTAACTAGCCGCTTTTTATTCCCGCATTTATTTACGTGCAGATTCCTCACTTTTTGTTCCTTTAATCATTGTGTTACTTGTTTTATATTCGAAAATCAGAACAGTTTGAACTACATACGTTATTTTATTTCTATACTTCTAACGAGCAAAATCACTTAAAATATGACGAAGTGGAATGATATTAGAGTACTTAACATAGACACGTAAGAAACAGTTTTTAAAATGAAAGTTTTCCCAATATTCAGTCTTAATTAATATTGTATACCACTTAAACGAGTGATTCTGCTCATGCATTAAATCTAACAGTGTCACTATGTGTCTGGAATTTTAGAAGAAAAAAAGTAGTAAATTGTTATTTCAAAGTAAACATAGGGACTTATATTTCTGCCCAAGCAAATGGTTAAAAGGAAGGTTTATGGACACATAAATAGAGAAGCTGTTTAAGTACAAGTTTATCCCCCAAGACACTTACAACACCCCGTTAAGCAGACTTTTAAAAGAATTTTGCTCACTTGATAATCAAAATAAGAGAAAAGTTGTCATTTGTATATACTTCCGAGGGTGACGTGGAAAGATGGTGGTGAGTAAAAATAATTAAAAAATGGTTGATATTAGTATCGAATCCATCGTTTGTAATGTATGGAGATATGATTACAAAATGTATAGTGAGAATTCCGATGCCGTTTAAGAATATTTTCCGCCGCATATAAGACACCCTAGCATACTTATGTGTGGACTGGGTTAATTGGCGACAGTGTTTTCCTGAAATGTTTCACCAAACAAATCATACCGAAGGTTAAACGACAACAACGTAACGAAAAACACTCCCGGGCAACGTCGAGTTACTTAAACTAGTTTTTCATTTAAACAAGAGTCAAGTGAGAAATTCAACGATTAAGATGTTTCAAAATATCTCACGTTGTTTTACCAATATTTCATTCAATATGCAACATAATACCAAAATGAAAATGTGAATACTTGGTGGGTGCAGCTTGACTGTCTTCACATTCGGATTAAACAAGTCTCTATCCAATGCTAATTTTATTCGAAGTTTTCAATTATTTTGAGATTCTCTAGGTAGAAGTCACGAAATACACCTGAGGTAGTCGTTCTCGTACTTGTAAGAGAAAAGTTTCATTTCTCTGACATTGGCAACACGTCGTTACTTTTATCCGACCTCTGCGCAGTTCAGATTTTTGCCGTTGCAGTTTCCTACTTGTATTTTGGTTCTTCATTATAAAGTAATAAGAGTTGAGGAAATATGAGTGAGATTTGTTTTAAAACTACGTAATGTTCTCATGCAAATGTTTTAAACATTAGGTGAGTCGCAAAGGCGAATGCTGAATCAGATTGAGAGTTCAAACGTGCTCAACGGAAGACTCGACACGGTGCGGCGAAGGGAAATTGAACTGGAATTTTTCAGTACGTGAAAGTAGTATTGGGTTTGTAGAAGGGATTGGAATTTGGAATTCGTAAACATGCGTCGCCTGACCTGATGGCCTATAAGAGGCACCGTGGTGGACGAAACTGAAGCAATATCAGTAAACGGAGGCGAAACTACCTTCGAACCTACAAGTTCCACGAACACTACATCGTAAAAAGTTGTGATGAAAAAGGAAGTTAAAAATGTACATTGGAAGTGTCGTAAAAAATAGATAACAATCAATTCATTCATGCATAATGGTGAAAGACCGCTCGCCCGCAGCGCTGAGCCACCCACCGGAGAGCCCTTCGGTGCACCACCCCTCTCCACACCCCCTGGACACCGCAGCGACGCCTGAAAGGACGTAAGCAACGGTCGCGACAGCGGCGCATGAATCTCCCGCCCGACTTTCGTCATCAGCATCTTTCACCACGCCAACACCCCCACCCCTCGACCGGCATGTGATGAAGCGGAATGTGGGCGACCTTTGGCCCGGACAATGGATGGCAGGTGCCATCGGGAGGGGAGGAAAGTCGAACAAGGGTAAGTCTTCAAACCGCTAGGAAGAAAGTCGTGGGGTAATAAATATTTGCTTTTGGAGTGTGGAAGGGCTAGCTAAGAGACTGCCCCGAGAAAGCTTTCGCAGTTTCCTGGAAAAATTCTCGGTGATTGGCCTCGCTGAAAGGTGAAACAAAGTTGGAGACGACGGGTCAATGAACGGATTCAAAGCTTTTAGTAAATTTTTGATGCGAAAAGGTTCAAGAGGTCGACACCCTGGTGTATACAATGGGCGTATTTCCTTTAATCTGGAACACATCAATTATTTTTCCAATGTATAAAAATAAAGGTAATGTAAATAAAAGTAATGAATTTCACTCATCAGTGTTGTAGTAAACGTTTTTTGCAAAATACTGTGTTGTAGGCTGAAAAGATAGGTTGAGAATGAAGAAAAACTATCGATTTTACAAGCAGGATTCAGAATAAATAATAGCACAATAGACAATATTTTTATTCTTACCTCTCTCGCGGAACGGGCAACAACCGTTAAAAGAGGAAAACTATATTGCGCTTATGTTGATTTCGAAAAAGCATCTGACACGGTAAATAGGAATGTACTTTGGACTACATAAGAGAAACTAAATCGACTACATTGATCACTATGTTAAAATCCATATACAGTACTGAGAGTGCATGTGACCATTATTATGATGGCACCGTCACCAATTTTTTCTCAGTAAATGAAGGGGTCAAGCGGGGTTGTGTGCTTTCTCCACTTCTTTTCATATTATTTATAGAAGAACTCATTGATAAGCTACGTAATATTAATCCGGATACTACTACAATAGGAGAAAACTATAGACCAATACCAGGATTATTGTTTGCAGACGATCTAGTTATCCTTTGAAAAACTCAAATAGTCCAAACACATTTAAAATATTCTGTGCCGAAATGCAGCTTAAAGTATATATTAAGAAGATAGAAACTATGATTTTCAAAAATGGCTGGATGATAGTATTAAATGAAAAGTGATCTTATCGGGGAGAAACACTGGAAAATGTGAAAGAATACGCATATTTAGGTGTGACTATGTATGTATCGTGGACAAGACACAAAGAAAAAGCAAAACGCAAAGGTTTGAACATAATAAGTAGTATCATGCGAAGTAAAGCAACGATACCGGAAACAGCGCCAAATCTTGCAGATAGAATGTTCAATTCAATCTTGGTACCCGGAATAACGTACGGGGTAGAAGTATGGGGGGCAGGAGAAAATACCATGTTCAATTCTCTTCGAAATACATATCTCAAAAATATAATTGGTCTTGCAAAAGGTACTGCTAACACTGATATTCTCTGTGAATTTGGCCAGGTGCCGGTTGAACTTACACCGAAATTCAGAGCAATAAAATACTGGCTATTGATTAGGGTGGGGACAAAAAGTGCTATTGTTAGGGAATCGTATAATAATAATGGAAATGGTAAATGGAGTAGGAAAATTAGGGAAATTATCTATAATTTAGGGCTGGAATACTTATGGCAGGCCACACCTGAGAGTAGTGATAGCAAGGTAATTCAAAATGAATTATATGAAGCGTACAGACTAGAAACAGAAATGAAGTTAGAAAAAAGGTCACTCATAGTTCAAACTGTAGCAGGTCACTGGGGACTCAAACCATGCATAAACTGTCTGAAATCAAGGATGCGATCAGGCTGCGGGTGGTTTCGACAAGATGTATGTAAATTACGAAAATTAAGAAATAATCTAGATTCGATTTATCCAATATGTGTTGAGCAGGAAGAAGATTGGATTCACATCGTTACATTGTACACAAACTGATAAATATCGGAAATTTTTGCTTTATAAACAAACACAGAAACATTAACTAGGCAATTAATATAATGCGTGACAACAGAATGTCTCTGAGCTAAGTAAGGGAAAAAAGGGAGAAGGAAATGAAGGAGATTATAATGGTTGGGCAAAATGCAACGTGATACTGCTCGCTTTTTTTTATGTTACAGGTAACGAAACTTCTTCCTACGTACGGGTGAAGAAAGAATATTTTGTAAATACGTTTCCTTATAGAATTTATTTGTAAATACTAATTTTGTAATAATTCTTGTACACTCTTGTGATATGTATATACTTTTGTAAATGTCTTTTGTAAAAATTGTCTCTTGTAAATATCTTTTCCATGTACAGTCTTTGTGTCCTGACCGTTTGTTTTCCGTGGTTCCCAACGATGCTCATTGAATTAGTCAGTTGCATATATTTCAGATTTAAGAGACTATTACAGTATGCCAAAAGTTTATAATATAATAATAATAAATTTTCCATTCATGCATAAATTTAATATTATGGCAGCAGGAAATAAAAACATCAATCTTTCTATGAAAAATGTAGACGCAACGGAACAATTCATTGAGTGAATACCAGGGCACGTAACGCACAGCCCACGGCATTAAAGGGATTAAGAAGGCAAAGTGACTAAAACCTCGCCACATGTAATTTAAAATGTAAATATTGTAAATAAAATGCTCTATTGAATTGAATAATGTTGAAAAATCTCATTAAATTATTTTTTGCATTTACCTTATCTCCGTTCACTTAACTAATCTCCATCATCGTTCATGATTTTTGTCTGGGAGGCGAAACCTACTCGTATTACTGTGTTGAATGTCTGGGTTAATTGATTAATTCAATGAAAGGTGTAATATTTAAGTTGTACTGTATTCATCCGTCGTTCTTTCAGTCGAAAGTTACTTGAATTTTCATTGCTTTTCAGTGAGGTGCTACAGCGGTTGTTCTATTCTTTGCGGTCCGGCTCGAACCGCGTCGTTAATTTGAAACGACGATACAGCTGTCATGATAGATTTTTCTTCAAAAGAGAACTTCAAAGTTATTCTATAAGCGACTTCATTTATTTAGCTTTCTAGTAATAATAAAATACGATATAATATTTTCACCGGATGATCTTCCGAAATTTCATTCTCGCTCTAAAAGTGTTCATTAAAAAGAGAAGAAATGTGTTAGTGACTACTTTGCAGAAACCGAATACTGTCAGTTGAATACGGCACAAAATATTGGTCTCTCCTTATAGGTCTCTCACTAAAAATCACTCAAAATAAAAGGAGTCAATTAGTACAGAGAAATATCAGGTTGCAGACGAATCGAGTGTGCAAATATTGGTTAGTACCGTAAATGTAAAGCGTAAAAAGAAATCAAAAACATATCTTAGGATTTAGCAAATTCATATTCAGAATATATAACAAAAATCCAAAAAATCGCTGTAAAGTTTCAAAATGTTCTCCTCTTTCACGAGAAAGTAAAAAATAAATTAAGAGCGCGACGAATATAGTATTTAGAACGATGAAAAACCTTTTCCATGTTAGAATCTTCCTTTTTCATGAGATCTTTCCGAAATTGTGACTGAAACTTCATGGTGGAAGTAAAAGACAAAATGTGATGGATATTGTGGGATGGGATGCGCGCTGAAAGTGACGGGAAAATAAAGCGAGGCGACGAATAGGAAATTCAATGCTGAGATCTGACATTAATGGACCGCTGAAATGATGAGAGAAACGGAAGAATACAGACTGAGAGAACAGAGACACCGGATGCACAAGAGAAGTGACAAACTGTTTTATAAACGAAACGACCGAATAATTCGTTAGGTAAATGATTGTATGAATAATTGGGAATAATAATTTTTCTGACCAAGAGTATGACTAACCAGTATTTCGATAATGTTGAATTCTTCGTAAACGTAGACAAAGCATTTAAGTTTCCTATGTTGCGACAGTTTATCCAGGTATTGTAGGTTTTAAGTGATAGGAGTTATTCAACAAAATTTTCATGTGACGGTACATTTCGGGATTTGTACTTTGATGATATTTACAGTAGTGATTCTCAATACGTGAGAGAAATATTGCCAGAACCTCGATAACGGCACCATCTATTTAAATATAAAAAGTTTTTTTCTAACCATTAAGACCTCTTTCAAAAAATTTTGTAAATATCTCCACCACATCAAAATAATCGTATTATTATGTAAAATAGTATATTCATTGTATTATTATACTATTATGTGAAAATAAATCTAGGTATAAAATTAAAATTTTACTCTTCTATACAATGATTCTTGTTTATATTTGAAGAACCGCAATGCCGAAAATCACTAGAACAACGGTACCAAGTGTCTAAAATGTTTGGAAACTACTGATTTACGGATTCACACATCGCCTCAACATTTATATACTCACATGCGTGTCGCGTTTTCACGATTTCAATAAGCAAACCAATAGTTGGTTTCAATGACTGGAAGACAATAGTTGGTTTCGTGTGAACGCCATTAGCTTGATTTTTGAAGCCAATGACCTTCCCGAAAGGTGTGCAAAAGGAATGAGTTGTCCTACGGAGTAGACTGAAGCCAACGATGCAGCGGTATCGTGTTTCAGCTACTACGGCTGTACTGGCCTCACCAATGTGCAGCATCAAGGTTAATTTGAGAAGTCAACCATTGTATTCCATTCATTGGTAGAGTATAAGATAGAGTATTGCTTTCAGCGTTATTTCACTGTATTCTGTTCCAATGTAATAAAACGATTAAAAATGATTTGAATATAACATTTTTATTTAACTTTCTTACCTAATAAAACTTTCGACTGTCCAAAACTATGTTCATACTATTTTGAATTCAATTTAATAACATTTATGAGTCCTTGTTTATTCTTTCTGCACTTATTCTCCTCCGAGTAATGACTACTTACCCGCCTAAGTCTGGGTGCATTTTTAAGTTGAAGGAACAATAATATCGTTGTTTCAGACGTCAGTTGTAGTGTCTTGATGATGTTGGTCATTAGTGAACGAATATACAATATGTACAACGAAATGTGTACGTACGTTACTGAATTTAAGTTAAAGATGAGGCTTAAGATTAAAGGTCATCTCTAAAAATATTAATCAAACTTTAATAGATGAGTATTTCATGATTTGGTGTTTTTCGTCTCATCATATTCTTGTTGTTTCTGATTCTAGTAGGTTCCAACATTTCATCAATGATCGCTGACAAACTCCCTCATCTTATATACACAAACAATTTATTTTGTTAAATATTCCATGAAGTTTCACTTTAAGTTGATGCGAATTTTCTGAACATACTCAGCGAAGTGTCATCAGATCGTCAGAACGTGTCATCAGTGCTTCGTGACAGACTTACGCACTCTGGCACCATTGAACAGAACTCCGAAGTACGCGAGGTCTTCATAATGTTTCAGTTGTTCGTTTAAACCTGAACCAATGTGACAAGCAAACCAACACAGTGGTCGCAGTTGTGAATTTCGAGCGAGCAATGTACAAATTATCCCTATAAACTGACCTCATCAAACACGTGTCTACCACTTCACTACTCCTGCGTGGACAAGTTACGTCTCAAATGAGTTAAGATACTAGTTATATTATGTATTATTTATAATTTTTATTATTTCAAGAGTTAATAAATCCATGCATTTCATTCAGTCGTAGGAAAAGAATGTCCTAATTAGTGTCCTCTCCTCTACATGCAATCTGGAATGGCAATAAGAATTTGTTGCACACACACACACGCAAACTTTACTTATAACTTATTTGTAATTTATTACTCTGTATTCCATAAGGGTTGTATTCAATTACCATTAATTAAAACAATTAAAAAATTGAATTCGAAGGACCTACCAAGGGTAAAATCTTCCGCTTATCTTTCTTACAGATAGAGAAGTATTAGGTTAGATCTGATTCATGTCGCGAAGACATGAAGATCTGAAAATGCTGAGTGCTCCGAGCACTGGTCAACTAGTCGTCTTCTTTCCTTCTTAATGTTTTTCTTTTTATTGAGTGTAATAATCCATCGATCTACCAATTTTTTACAGATGGTAGAATGTTGCCACTATATCTCAGGATGGAATACCGACATACACCTCCAAATATCCAAAAATTTGCAAACTGAGACGAGAAGAAGATATTATGACATTAGATGTCTACATTAGGTAACTCTGTTTCCTCTGAGTAAATCCTTCGTTTACTTTTCTTCTTCTACGTGGTGTTTCCACGCAAACTCCCAATTAAGCCGGTCATTTACTTAACCAGGTGAAATATTTGTACTTGAAAATTAAAATAAAGAAAAAGAATTCTAACCAATTTCATGTTTTTGGAGTTCACGCATTCACCGCATTACGAATAAAGAGGAAAATGTATACCCCTTTAATACGGTGGCACTGTTGGGAAGATACTAAGATGACTAAAAATTATTTCTCTTTTGTCTTTCTTTCAGCATTTTTCATTTTCTAGACATAACAAAGTATAAAATGTAATGATTCAGACGCTTTATCTCATATTCTGCTCAATAGGGAATCAAAGATTCAACTAATTGGATAAGTTAATAAGTTCTAAAGTAATAAACAGAAAGTAAACTTGCCTCACATCGACTTCATTAAAATTTAATAGAAACTAAAATATTTTTCTCTTTCAAAAAAGATTTAGGATATAACATTGACAAGAACTGGAAAGTTTTGCTCGTGAATCGCAAAAACTCGTTACGTGAAGGGAAGTGAAACATCACGTAGAAAGCACAATACGTTTCGTATCATCCATTTAGGCAACCATTTGCAGGCGAGTCTCTTTCGTTGGAAACGCATTTTGCATAGTCTCGGGAAATTACAAAACCACAATGCTCACCTCGACGACATCGTCAGCGTATTCATTGGAAGGAAGAGAAAGAGAACTCAGAGGAGAGGTATAAAGCCGCAAACTCGAGAGCGGACTCTCACTGCGCTGCGACGCTATCACCACAAAATGTTACACAAAAGGCCAACACACCGCATGGAGTTTATACTTGTGGAGTCAAGCGTCGTCGTCATACTTGAATTCCTCAGCGTACAAGAGCAATTCGAGTTACGGAACAACACTCGTTTTCAACTGCCGTAAGGAAAAAAAAATACGGGGTCATACTCTGAATCGAGACAGACAAGGGATGTCAAAGTGAGAACGTACGGATAGCTGAGTACGGTGGTGGAGCCAGGGCAGGTAGCCAGGGTTGGCCAGAATGCTATCATGATGGGATGAAAGATGTCGTTAGGGAAATTTCTGACTTTCTATGCCATGAACGCGGAGGTTTACTATGTGAAAATTTAATTGACGAAGAAGAACAATATTGAACGGTGTTCCACGAAATATATATATCACGGAAATCCACGGAAATCTTGAAAATAAACCGAAACTTCTGTCATCTATAAATTAAAAACTTTTCAAGATAGTGATCAAATAGAAATAAAATTAAAAAGATATGACGCATTCAAAGAGTAACATAATTTACATTTGTACAGTCAGGGAATAAATCTTCCTGTCGGTGGGATGTTACACCAAGTCTCTTGTAGTGTCGTTACGGCTTATGTATAATTATAGATCAGCAAGACCAACCAATCGAAATTGCATGCGATTTTTGATTACTTATTTTTATTTTAAATCTACAACCTATATGAGAAAGTAAAAAAAATAACTTCCCATTTTAAATATTTGTTATATATTCTACATCTAGAAAAATAATAAATTTAATAATAAATTTATTGTCAAAAAACAGTAGACTGCGTATGACCACGTGGAGGACAATAAACTAATTCACTCTCCGGAAGAAAGCAAGGGACCATCCCATCAATTCCGACCAAGGGCCCTAAGGCAGAGGCGAATACAAAAATTTCAGCAAAAGTTCCTAGATAAGATAAAAAGTTAGCTGCGAGTTATAATACATATATAATGTCAATATGATTGTAATTTAACGCAAATATGATTGTAAATTTACATGTACAAGTTATTAACGAACTATAAATTATTCTGAGTATAGTGTTTAAAAATCATAAGAGTTGAAAAAACACTAAATTCACGATTTATTGTTACAATAAACACGCCCCTAGACAAAGCCTACAGAACCTGTATAAGAAATTCGTCTCTACCCGAAGGAAAAACGGAGAAAAACCCGGGCCAGGATGGGGCTACAGAATTTATGTACACAACCGTGCCAAAGTTGAGAACACATAAAACTAAATTAATATGAGCCATACGGCAACACAACCATGCAAGAAAATAGTTTTTGAAATTGTTATAAGTTATTTAAAAAGTACTACAGCAATGGCGTGATAAAGTACAAGACGAATTTAACTTTTATTGAAATCAATAAATTCTCTTACAGTGTGGAAGCACTGGTGCAGGAAGTAGTTTTTAACCGCGGATTTGAAGAGATTCTATTTCATAATGTCATGGAACCAAGTCGAAAGATTAGACAAATCTTTTTGAGCGTTGGCGTGTTTACATAGTAAATTAGAGTCATCAGCAAAAAGAACCATTTTGCAATCTGATGTGGATTTCATAATGTCTTTTATATTCTTGGGAAGGGAATTATATAGAACGATTTCGTTCACATACAATAAAAAGAGTATAAGGCCGAGAATTAATCCTTGGGGTACTCCGAAAGTAAGTGGCTTTGTTTCTGAAAGACAACGCTCAAGTATTTTATTTTTAGTATAGGATATCTCTCTCTGTTGATATCTATCTTTTAAATAAGAAGTTAGCCATTGATGTGGAAGTCCACGAATGCCTAAAGAATGCAATTTGGAAAGGAGAATTTCGTGATCGAT
>NNCF01128794.1:525177-539899 GCA_002313205.1 Laupala kohalensis
GGTTGTTCGATTTTAGTACCTGCCTGTCGTTTTCCATAACTTTAGCTGCATAGACTACTTTTCGAAGAATAGTCTTATATTAACGAAAATTATGGAATTCGGGTGGTTTGTTATAGCGTTTTGAAAGATAATATTAACGGCGTTTGTTTTTTGAAGAAATCCTTATCCCTTGGGTGATCCATCTATTGTATTTCTTTGTGTTAATTAACTTGCGTTTTATGGGAAAGCTAGAGTTGTAATGTTTTAGGAATATTGAGATAAATACATTGAATTTGTCGTCGGTGTTTTGGCAATTGTAAACATCTTTCCATGTTTCTTCACGCAAATAATTTATAAATATGGATTTATTTATGTCATTAAACTCTCTTGTAAATTTGTAAAGGATTTTAAGTGGTTTTAGTTTATTATTAATAGTCAATACTTGAGCAAGGTGATCACTGTATCCGGCGATAAACACTTCAGAGAGATACGAGATTCCATTGTTGACTATAATTTGATCTAGCAATGTTTGAGATGAGCCGGAGAGGCGAGTGGGGTCGTTTATCGTAGTAATAAGGTTGAAGGAGTCGATAAGATTCTTGAATCGATTAACTGGTNGTGGTGAATGTGCAGAGTCGGATGTACTCAGGAAATCGATAATGAAATCTCCACATATAACGATAGATTTAGTAGATTTGTGTGTGGCATGTTTTAAAACATTTTCGAAGTTCCTAAAAAAATATGTCAAGATCTGATTGAGGAGGTCTATAAATACACAAAACAACAATACCGGTGTCGGTCAGATTAACTGCAGAAATTTCGAACACACTATCTACGCAGAAGTTCTNCACTATCTATGCCGTTCTCGTAGCCTGTCAGTGGAGAAAATAAAATATCATTACGAACGTAGATACACGTACCTCAGTGGGGATTTTTGCCTTTAAAATTTTGCCGACAGTAAGAACTTGCTAAATAATAATTAGAAATAGCAGTATCGTTGATGTTGTTAGTTGAAAGCCAATGCTCTGTGAGGCATAGCAAATCGAATCGATTTTCGTGTACCAGAATTTCAATGTCTGTCAATTTGTTTGAAAGGGATTGGACATTATGATGAAATATAATTATTTTATTTTCGCAAAGAGTTTGTGACTCACGAGAAATGGAATCGACGTTAGATTGTGGAGAGGAATTTGAAATTGGTACAGCTTCTAGTTCCGGATGAAGCTCGCACACAGCACCTGAACGCGATTGTCACCTTCGAGTACCACATCGTACTCCTGAGCGCAAGTTGTAACGGTGTATGGGGGCGGCAGGAGGAATAGATGAGGACGTGGAAGATGAGGAAGCAGTAGGTGAAAGGACGGGGAAAAGAGAAGAAATGGGTGTCGAGATAGGAAGAGGAGACTGTGATGAGGTGGAAGCGGGAGGAGGAGATGAGGTAGGAGGAGGAGGAGAAGAGGTAGGAACAGAAGGAGGAGGAGATGAGGTAGGAGCAGAAGGAGGAGATGGGGTAGGAGGAGGTGTAGGAGTGGGTAAAGGGGCAGGTGGATAATGTGAGGTCTGTTGTGAATCTAGGAGAGAACCGAAGTGATTTTTCCCAGACGGTTTCAGGTGTAAACCGTGCTGGGTAAAGTCCTTGGCAGTCAGGTGTGGTTGCAAATCAAAAAATGTGATTTTTGTGTCTGCCAGGTGATGTTTTAGGGAGATGTTTGCCAGGTTAATTTCGTGGTTTATTTGTGGAACGTTGAAGCGTGGAGGCAGGCTAGAGAGCACTATGTTTGTGTGCAGGGAGGCCATTTTTAGTTTCTGTAGATGTTCAGACGCGTTAAAATGTCCGCCCAAATTAATATCGTTCTGCCCACCTATGATGATTACTGTGTCCCGCTAAGTGAGTTTTTTAGTGTAAGTGTCCAGTTCTCGAATAACTTCAGTCAAACGAGCGTTTGGCTTAAAGAATCCGGAGACTGAGAGCTGGCTAGGAAGCAATCCACGCAATACGGAGGACATCTGACGACCGTGCGAATCAGCTAGTATGAGCACGTTTGATTTCTGCGTGGAAGTGTTGGTATCATCTCTGGATAGCACTACTTTACGTGGTTTTGGGCGGCTGTGCTTACCAGTGCGTGGTGTGCGAACAGGTCTGTGTACTGAACGGGAGGGAGTGAAACGAGTAGGTAAGGGAGGAAACAAGGACATGTCATCTAACACACTAAACCTATTCTGAGTGAAGAGTTGGGGTGGTGCATGTGTCGTTGGTTTAACCGGGTGATAGCAGTTGGAANCCGTTGGTCTAACCGTGTGGTAGCATTTGGAAGGACGTCGAGAATTTCTAACAGTAGTCCAACCGCCGATTGTTTGCTTATTGACCTCTTCGAGCGCACTGATTCGTGTGTCAATATACTGTACCATGTCATTGTACGCCTTCTGAAGATCAGCTTTGAATGAGTTGAGGAATGCGATAGTGTCCATTGTTGTGAGAAAGTTAGCAACTTCACGACAAAAGCAAATGAGAATACACGAAAACTGACAACTAACACTGAATGAAGGATGCTAGTATAATAATATATTTATTACTACGGAAGTTACAAATGAGATAATAANGCAAATAAGGTAATAAAAAATTAATTATACAAACAAACCAACGACAAGAATGATTGAAATAATTATTTAGGGTGACCACTGGAGATTAATTAATTCGACAATAACTGCCGTATATTGTGTTAAAATGTAAATAAATACGAAAGAATCAAGAACAACGAATTGTAAAATAATGTAATAATTCTATGAATTATGACGATAACTTGGGTGCAACAATGGGGCAGGGTTTAAATAAGTAAATAAACAAACCGACAACTAAAATCACAGAAATAATTTAGGATGACAACTGCAGATAAATTAATTCCACAATAACTAAGGCAATATTATGTTAAATTGTAATGAATAACTACAAAAGATCACGAAAACAAATGGTAAATTATTGGAATATTTCTATTTACGACGACGAAACTTGAGCAGTGCAACAATAGAGTACGTTATTTGTAAGTTAATAATGATGTAATAGTATACGCACCAGAAAATCTAAATACAGCAAAATAATTAATGCACCAAGAAGTTGAATTTATGATTCCTTTTGTACTTATTATGTCTTACTACTTGATGATGAACCTGTTTGTGAGGAGTGTAGCTTTTCTCTGACAGTGCGTCACCTACTAACTGATTGCAGAAAATACTCGTGTATACGGAGACAAATTGATCTGACTGCAGATTTACCAACAATTCTCGGTTAGTGTTAATAAACTATTGAATTTTATGAGAAGATCGGGGCTCCTCCCACAAGTTCTCGGGAGGGTTTAAAATTTATATTCCTTTTTTCATCTTTCCTGTCGTCTTTCCGTTCATCATTACTTTCTGTAATTAGAAAATATAATATTTAGAAGTTTTTTTCTTTTTTATGGTATAATGTATTAGACAATTCTTTTTTCTCTCATCTTTTTATTTAAATAGTTGTTGAGTTCAGGAGGATTTTTTTAGTGGGTATGGTCGAGATATTCGGCGAGTCCCACACACGGGGAAGAGGCACTACGGTTCTTCTCTATGGTGCGAAACTGCATTTTTCGTGTATATGGAGACAAATTGGTCTGACTGCAGATTTACCAACAATTCTCGGAAATGAAGAAGTTAAACTATTGAATTTTATTAGTAGATCGTGGCCCCTCCCTCAAGTTCTCGGGAGGGTTTAAATTTGCATTATTTTTTCCTCTTTTTTCTGTCTTCTTTCCTTTCATCCTTCGTTTCTGTGATTAGAAAATATAATTTTTAGAATTTTTTTCTTATTTATAATATAATATATTGGGCAACTGTTTTCTTTTCTTTCATCTTTGTATTTAGATATTTGTTGAATTTAGGAGGGTTTTTTAGTGGGTATGTTCGAGTTATACGGCACACGGGGAAGAGTCAATGCGGCTCTTCTCTATGGTGCTAAACTACATTTTTCCGCACCTGCATGTGCTCTAATGACGTTGCTGTTGACGAGCCCGGAAAGCTCCACAAAAAACAACAACAACATATTCTTCTGTGTGAGAAAATCCCTTCTTTTGTCTGTCATGTCGAATCCATTGACCATATTACTTTTTCTGACGTCGATGGTATTGGGTTTTGAGACTTAAGGAGACATTTCCTTTCTCTACCTTCTACTTCATTTCATCAACAGACGGCAACCCTGTCACCTCCAAAAGGAATGGACAAAACGTTTCTTAAAAAGACTAACCCAGGTCGTACGCCACTTTTTGCGGAGAATCCACCCTCAGGGGGCTGGCTCTATGTATTCTGAGGGGGGCAACTATTGCTTAGGAAGGAGTCCAACGTTGGACGAAGAGGAAACATTGAATGTGAATATCTATCGGCAGAGTAACAGATAACAGACACAACTTCAGATTATTTCTGATTGTCTATTAGAAGATTACTTAAAACACTGACAAGTTTGTGTATCAATATTATTATTAATTACTATTTATTTTATATTTTCACTTCATTTTACATAACTGTTAAATGTGTTTAATATAACAAGCTAGTCATCATCATCATCTTATTACTTTATTAGCCAGCCAACGTTTTGAGATTTATTGATATCATTATCAGGTCCAGATACAATACATAACGTTTGTATTTCATACAATACGATACAATACATACAGAAATGATAATCATATATTTCATTATTTAACATAATAAATAAATAATAAATTTATTGTCAAAAAACAGTACAAACTGCCTATGACCACGTGAAGGGAAAAAAAAACTAATTTACTCTCCGGAAGCAAGCAAGGGACCATCCCATCAATTCCGATCAAGGGCCCTAAGGCAGAGGCGGATTCAAAAAATTCAGCAAAAATTCCTAGATAAGATAAAAAGTTAGCTGCGAGTTATAATACTAATAGAATGTCAATATGTTTGTAATTTTAAGCAAAAAATTACATGTAAGTTATTATCGAACTATAGATTATTCTGAGTATAGTGCTTAAAGTACTAAAGTACTAAAAAGTACTAAAAAGTTTTTAGTACATAAAGTACTAAAAACTTAAGACATTTATATACATGGGTGCAGATAAAAATAAAATCATTTATTAAAATTAATATAGTCAATTTCTTTAACACATTTTTTAGGATTTGATATCATGGCAGGTTTGGTTAGACGTTACCTTCTCCGTCATAACAGTTTTGAACACTAAGTTACACAGTATGGGTAGCATGAATTATCAATACACAATCATTACCAACATAAAGCATCAAATCATAACTTCACTTATTTTACCATATATAAAGCACTATCAAAGTCTTTTGTAAAAATGTTACATTCTAATTGGGTATTTACATTTTTATTTATTTTAATATAACAAGTTTCTAAAATTAATATTTTTAAATAATTTTCTTCATAACCTTGTCAGTGTTTTAAAGATAACAGATCCGTTTAAAAAGAGCTCAGTAACTTGCAGATATCCTCCTATCTCAGTTCTGCAACCTTGTTCTTTACTATTAGAAAAATAAGTGGAAGAAAAATGAGAAAACGAATCACCTGCCCCTGATTATTACCAGGAATGGCAAAAGGAAATAAGAGCAAGAAAAGTCCTAGAAGAAACTGCAAGAAGCTTGCAACAACATATTCTAAACTTAGATAACAAAATATCATTAATTGATTAAATTGATGCCAAAATCAATACGACACATTGTCAAACTGTTCACATTACTGATGAAGATGAGTTAATCCAAGGAACCGACTAGATTCTCAAGGAAAATCAGAGGGAAACAAAAAAACGTAAAGCGTCAAACAGTCCAGAGGTACAAAGCAACTATCTTGGAAACAAATCCACAGAAAGAGTACAGAGAAAGGAAATGTAAATTTTGTGCCAATAAGGTGAGAAATAAAGGTAAACCTCTGCCCGTAATACTTAGTAATGTAGAAAATTATAGTGCCATTATTCAAGAATTTAAAATAAAAAATCTGACTCCAAACATTGTTATGAATAATATGCAGTTGAAATTAAATGTTGTTAGAGACGATGAATATAGACAATTGACAAATCATCCAAATACTTGTAAAGTGGAATGGCACACGCATGAAAATAAACAAAGCAGACCAATAAGGGTAATGGTCTGAGGACGGCATCCTACGTGTAACCCTAATGAGAATTGGAAAATAATGAATTTAAGGTTCTGAACATAATTTAGAAAGTTAATGAAAATAATAAGATAAATAATATAGCCTTACCGTTATTTATGATAACATTTCATAAATTTGAAGAACTGGAAAAGATATTTAACATACGCTATTTGTGTCACATGCATATCAAAATTGAATCATACAGAGGAAGCAAATTAATCCCTCAGTGTACAAGGTCAGAAGTATGGACAAACACAAAAATATTGTCGGCGCAGATCTGTCTGTAAGAAGTGCGCTGGTGAGCACGCAACTATTGAATGTAGAAAGTCCTAGAGCACCCCCGTCACTAAATTTGCAAATTTCTCAGAAGAACACCCTTCAAGTTACGGGGGATGCATGGTAGCAAAAGAATTGCAGAAACGGGAGGACGAGACGACACAAAGACTGCAAAAGATACAAACAAGGAAATTTACATAGAAAAATGAGAACTGACTATCTTACCTATGCCCAAATCACCCAAGAAAGTCAACGATATACTGACCAACAAGAAAAATTACAACATGTAGAAAATGGGATAACCATTACAGAAATGATTAAAAATATAACTGAAACCATAAACAATATATCTACGAGACTTAATACGTTAGAAGATAAATTCTCGAAGAGCTCTGGAAAATAAAACAATCTGACCTACGTATTACTACATGGAATGCCAATGGCGTGTACATGAAAAGACATGAAATTGAAGTACTTCTTAGTACAAAAAATATTGATGTGTTCCTTATTTCTGAGACTCATTAAACAAAACAATCCTCACTTTAAAATTAGTGATACGATGTATACCAGGCAATACGACCTGCCAATAAAGCAAGAGGGGGAAGTGCTATTTTTGTAAAAAGTAACATTGATCATTACGTGTAATGTTCCCTTCAGTCGGCTACAACCCAACTTACAATCGTCGGAATGAAATCTTTGAAAGGGTTCTAATGACCTTGCCGTTGACGAGCCCTAAATCCCAACAAAAATTCTCTGAAGCAAAATTTTTATATCGGTGCCTCATATTGCCCTCCGAAACATAATATCAAGAAATCTGAGTATAAAAGCATTCTTCAGATATTAGGGGAAATATTTATGGATGGGGGCGACTTTAATGCTAAATATATTGACTGGGGGTCCAGATTAGCAACAACCAAGGGAGTGAACTTAGAAAAGTCATAGGAGAAACGGGATGCAATTATCACTTCACTGGCAAATCAACGTATTGGCCAACCGATATTAATAATATTCCAGATGTTAGTAACACAGCAAGAGGGACTTTTTTATATCAAGAAAGAACTCAACAAATTTTATTGACACAGAGGAAAACTTTGATCTAGACTCTGATCCTTCAGTGATAAATCGAACATTAAGTGAAAATATAATAAAAAAAGTTAATAGGCCCACACTGGTGAATAAGACAACTACTAGCAAAAATTTAAGCTAGAAGTAGAAGATAAAGTTAAATTGAATATTAAACTTAAAAACAAACAACATTTGGAAATAGAAACTGAATACTTTACTAAGATTATACAAGAAGCTGCATGGCATATTACTAGAACAATTACTCACAGAACAGCTGGTAACAACTACCCTTCAGAAATAAGAGAACTGGTTAGAGAAAAGAGAAATGCTAGAACACGGTGGCAGCAGACGCGTGATCCATTAGACAAAACGCTTTTGAATAACAAGACTCAAGGACTAAAGAGAGAAATTCAAAAGTTGAAAGAGGCTTCATTCCAATTCCATTTAGAAAATATGACAACTTATGAAGACATGGTCTATTTCCTTTGGAATGCAACAAAAACACTAAAAAGGTCAACGAACCAAACGCCACATCTTAGACAGGAAGATGGTACATGAGTTAGGGATAATAACCAGAAAGCATGTATATTTGCAGAGCATTTAGCAGAAATTTTTCATGGAAATGAAATATATTCTGATACCCTTGTAACTTTAGAAGAAACAGAAATACCATTTGTCACTTCAAAAGAAGTCTCTAAAGAAATAAGGAACTATCTGAATCCAGTAAATCACTTGGATATGATAAAATTACAGGAGATATATTGAAAAATCTGCCATATGGAGAAAAATTCGTTATATCTGTATTATCTTTCTGACTTATTTAATTAATGCAGCCTTCAGATTAAAATATGTGCCCTCTTCTTGGAAGATGGTGGAAGTTATTATGATCCCAAAACCTGGTTAACCATTAATTGAACCTAAATCGTATAGACCTATCTCACTATTACCTATTTTATCTAAACTCTTTGAGAAAGTTATTAAAGAGATTAAGACCAATAATACAGAGAAAAAAATTGATTCCAGATCATCAATTTGGTTTCAGACAAAATTACTCTACTATAGAGGAAGTACACAGAATTACAAATATAATAGAAAGAGCTTTGGAAGAAAATATTTGCTTAACAATCTTTCTTGATGTGGCCTTTGATAAAGTATGGCATAATGGCTTGATACACAAATTGTACAAATTTCTTCCTAGACAGTATGTCGAGTTAATAACGTCTTATTTAACAAATAGATTGTTCAGGGTCAAACAAGACGACGATTACTTAGATATGTAAGACATGTGAGTGGGAGTGCCACAAGGGTCCCACTCTTTGTTTATAGTTTACATGCGACATACCACAGCCAGAAAATGTTACTGTTGCGACATATGCTGATAACACGGCGCTTATGGCATTAGATTCAAATGTGCAAGAAGCTGCCAGTAAGCTACAATATGCTAGTAACGAAATTTATCAATGGATGAGAAGATGGAAGATTAAGCTGAACGAGCTCAAATCTACTCATAATTTTACAACTAAAACAATTGGAAATGTCCCACCAGTTAAATTAAATGGAGTAATTATATCCTATGAAAACACTGCGAAATACCTTGGTATGACTCTGGAAGCCAACTTGAGATGTAAGGAGCACGTCAAAAAGAAAAGAAGTGAACTTGGTCTTAAGTACACACAACTATATTGGATTCTGGGACGCAACTCTTCATTGGCCATACATAATAAATTATTATTATACAAACAAATTTTGAAACCAATTTGACTCTACGGCATTCAGCTATGGGGTGTTCTAAAAAAAGTAACATTAAATGTATTCAGACTTTTCAAAATAGAGTGCTACAAAATATGGTGAATGCCCCGTGGTATATCAGAAATTGTGATCACCGAAACCTTGAGATCCTCTGTTTCCAGTGAAATAAAACGATTTGCAGCCAAACATGAACTAAGGCTACACGGACGCAATCGAGATCTTTGGCAACGAGAATCTGGTCAGAAGATTAAAAAGACTTAAACCTTTCGAATTTGCGTAGTGTGATTGTGTAAGTATACTACTCGCTATATAGCGTGTAGCGAATTATATAGTGTGATTGTGCGAGTGAACAAATATACTACTATGCTAATGTAGGACTTACATTGTGTGAAGTGATTCTTGAACAATTAATATCAATGAAAAAATATAGGACAGCATTGGGTGAATTAATTTTGTAAAAATTTTAAGAAACATATGTAAATTGATGGTTGGTCAAAAATGACCAGTTTCAATAAAGAAATTTAAAAAAAGTTGTTAATTTCGAATGTAGAAAATTCGAGTTTAAATTTTTTAAGCCATTTGAATAATTATGAATATGCTCGTATATAATTTTAGTTTGCCATAGAATAGAAAAATTGCGTGTATGACTATCTTCACGTGTTATGTTGTTAGATCTTAATACATTGTCTGTGTTGATTAATTCACGTTCATGCATACAGAACATCGTAAAAATTGAAAAGTAGTAATTCCAGGATTAGTGTTATAAACAAAACTGTGAACTTCCAAAAGATTGTGTTCATCTGAATCTAAAATATTGCTATTCGATTTATCATTGCATGTCATGTTTCTCTTAATTTATTTCTAACTTGACTTTCGTGGAATCTAAATTGTTCCGTTTTTAATGTCCTCAAACGTGTTTTCTTGATGACGTCGTATTCTATTTAATTCTTATGGTGAAATGAGAGATTTGGAAATTCGTTTCATAATGTTTTTTATTACTTACTCATCAAACACGTTAAAGAATTTTTACTTTATTTTCTACTTTGTTGCAATAACTTTAATTCTTTTGACTATATATTTTCCTGTAACAAGTTCACTTTTCAAATATTCGATTTAATTAGAATAAGGATTTGATTCGAGGAAGTGCAATGCACATATCGCAAGTTTTTTATTTTAATTTACAAGTTCTGGATTATAATGAGACTTCTCTCATATATCCCTACGTATGATACGAAGTATGATGCACTTATTGCACTTTCATTATGTCGTGGACGAAAACAGAAAAAAAATGTTGGTTTTTCATATAATTAATTTCAACAGAAAGTCCAGGAATAAGAATTAATTTAATAATGAGGAAGAGTATATTACTTTGTGTTATAAATGACTTCTTGAAATCTTAAAAATAATTCAGCTTTGTTAAAAGGGTACAAAATATTTTGTGATGTATAAAACAATTCTGCAATACAGATCGAGTGACATGCAACAAATTGGAAGAAAGTGCTATGAAAGTTTATTAAAGAAATCTGAAAGTTATTCCACTGTGAAGAGCTGAAAATTAGTAGAAATAAATGACCTTTGTTACACTGTCATAATGTCCTCCAGTTATATGTTAGCGGAACAAACAAGAAGTTACCAATAAATGAGTGCACATGGTTTTTAATATTGCAACTCCTCTCGTCAGAACATGAGCATTTTCAGTTTGTTCTTCTCCTTAGCCTGAGACGTCTTCTTGTCACAAAAACTACTTCCGAGGCAAATCCGTCCTCCTATATCTTCTGTCGGAAAGCCACGTAAAATTGAAATGAAGATTGTTTTCCAAGAAAGTTAGCGTCGACAAGCAGCTGCCTCTGAAGTTCATGCAGAGTTTTCATGACACTGAAGCATATATGAAAGGGGGCGCCTTGTGCTGACTTTTAAAAAGTTCCTAATGCTTTTCGTTCTCAATACACGCATATCAGACGTCATTACGGATAAGAAGATTACCTATATCAATGGAACCAAACGTAATTTTCTTGTCTTTGATAGGTGGTAGTAGTATTTTATAAGAGTATTTCATTCTACATAACTTCTGACAGTTAAAGTGAAATGTTTTACCGACCACTTCCATAATATAATTCCGTTCTTTTTGCTTTCTTTAAAATTTGCAACCAATGCGTAGAAATTTGAGAGAGAAACATTTGAATAGTCTTATCTTCTTATTATATCTGAAAGAACTGAGTTTGCAGTCTGAAAAATAACGTAAAAGAGACACGAAACATAACCTAAAATAATCATAGAGAAGTTTTAAATAATATTTATTAGTGCTTCAAATTGCTTTACCGAAGATGAGAGCGTTAAACTGAATTCCTCCGTACCTTCATCATTTCAACAAATAACCTCCCCCTATCCCCCACCCCCGCCGGTATGGAGCTGATCACAGCTGCCAGCTCCTCACACCAGTCCAGGTAGGGGATGTCGGTCGTTCCATTTCCACCTACGCTACCGTTCGCTTTGAGGTCGGATTGCGGCGAGCAGGCGGCGCGGCGGCAACGCCAGCACAAAGCCTGCCTTTTAAACGAGAATAATGAAGCACGTTACGCGCTCAGGAATAAAACGGCGAGAAAACACGGTCGACAGGCTCTCGCCCGGGCGAGCGATCGGAGAGCGAAGGCTACATGACCAGAAGAGGAAGCATGTGAGGAGGAAAAGAAGGTAAAAATCGAATTACGATTAAATTGAATGAGTGATTCAAGGGAGAAGGGAAGGTGCTAAGCCAACAGAGGAGGAGGAAAAGTACATTAAATGAATTTTAAAGAAGTATGCAAAACTGTAGAATAATGAGGAAACGTATTGAAACTGCGAGAATGGAAAATGAAAGATTCCATGTGTTATGTTTAAAAATGCTTAGCTATACGATGAAAAATATGGAGGGAAGCTTACAAAACCACTATATGTGTAAATTAAATGTTAAAGCGTATGGTAAAAAATAATTTTGTGAATTTTTGTTTTTTTGAATAATACTTCTAGTCAAAAGTAAAACTTGTTAAATACACGTATTTCTTTCCTTTTTGTCATTTTACAAGTATTCAATATTATAACTCAAAAATGTGTAACGTTTTTATGAGAACGTTAAATTTATACGACAAAGTTTTGTCTTATGGGCAAATAGCAAAAAAGAAAAAAAACATGGAGAAGACACTTCCCAGTGCTCCGGCCGTAACCCATTTATTTTCACCCCTCATTTCTGGAAAATAAATACGTATTACTGTGGGAGTTGTTATGGTAAACTTACATTATTTCTACTTATTTTACACTCGGATTATTTTCCAAGAAGTACTTGTTAATGGGTAGTTGTTTCAGAGTTGGGTTTTATATTATCATAAAATTATCTAATTTTGATGTACTCTGAAGTTTTTAGAAACGTTAAGTTATTCTTCATCATTCGAGAAAATTCGTCTTTACTTTCTCGAAAGGTGATTTTATTGCAAATTATTATTACCTAAGAGTAGGAATAACCTTCGAAATGTGGCATGGATGACAACCATCTACACAAAATAGGGGGGACAGGAGCGTTTTGTTATAATACTTTGTGCTATTAAAAAACATTCCGTGTACTTAGACAAATATACTTTAAAATTGACTATAATTATTGAATATCGAAAACATATTTTTTTGAAAACAATTAAATGATGAAATTCAAAGTATTGAAAGGTTTATACATAGATATACATTGTAACAACTCACCCTACTATGGAATATGTTGTTACGCTAGATGGGGCGAGGTGTTACGTAAAATATTTTAAGCAATAGAAATAAGTATATCATGTTCCATTTTTCTTTCGACCTCAATTTGATTCATATTTTATAATTTTGCGTATAGGCCTTAAATAAAACTCAATTTGATTGTAGAATTAGATTGTATGTAGACGGTTGTGTATAATAAGTGTAAATGTTTCCTTGTTGTTTGTTAAATATAGAACCCTGATGAAACCCTGATGATAGGTGTCGAAACGTTGGCAAATAAGAATTGAGTTTTATTTATGACCTATACGCAAAATTATAAAAGATGAGAAATAAGTATAATATATTTATTATCTCACTTTGTTGTAATTTGTACAAAAAATAGCCAATGACAATTTCGTTTCCAAATCCATTTCACTGCATAAGTTATTCTGATGGGCGATCAACCCAATCAATGACTAATTTATATTTTGTCAAACACGTGATTTATCAAGCTTTGCCCAATGGTCATGAGCCCACTTCGTATATTTTGTCCTTTTTTAGGTGGCCTGGATTTCGAATACGGTTCAGCGAAAAGTATTCATCGTCCCCTTCGCCCGAACGCATCTATTTAGGAGACTGTTCTTTTTCAGAGAGTGACACTTTTGCTTCATTGATTGGTGTTTCGATTCATAAACATAGTATACCGGTAAATCAGTTAAAATGACATTCACCTTTGTTTTCCCATTTCGGATCACTTTCCTTCCTCCATCTCCAGATCTTTTGTTGTTGTTAGTTTTCCATTGGGACTTAAGGACTTGCCAACATCAGGAAAATAGATCCCTAAAAGGGTCAGGATCATTAATGTAATTTATTTGAAGTATTTCTGAAAAATATACGTGAAATAAATAAAATTGAAACGAATTATTAAACTATTAATATAGTTCAACTACAAGACGAGATTGAATTACCTCTGTAACAAATAGTCTCACAAACACTGCAATATCTTGTCCCATGTTGCACAAATTCATATCTTGACACATGCGATTGGGATAATATAGTAGTACTTGCAGGACCATTCGGCGTTGCCCGGAATTTGAAAAACGGAACATTACACATTTTAAAACAATTCACAAATAAAACATAAAAATTAAAAAATGTATTGTTCAACAAACATACAAAAAATTGCATCAACATTCAACGAAAAATTGGTACTGATTGCGAGAATTGATATAATTTACCATACACTGGAACACCACTAGAGGTCTAGAATTTTTAGTACATTTGACCGGGGTTGTCCAGGGGTTTTAGAATATTCTAAATTCGTAATTACTTTCTCAATTTAAATTTTCACTTTTATTAATCACAAACATTAAATACCAATAAGAAAACCGAAAAAAATACACATAATTTTCAGTATTGTATGCTAATGTGTACGTAATTACGAATTATTTTACAATCATGGCAGAAGGAACACATACATTACACAGAAATAAACAAAGCTAATAGTTAAAATCTCTGAATTCTTTGAGTTTAAATTAACTTTTAGTTTTCTACTTGGAAACAATATTCTTAAAAGCTTTTATACTTGGTAATTGTGGAGCTTTAGCAACATTATCAAAGCATGATACATTATAAGGCGTTTCTATGTTGCTCATTGTTTTATTGGTATAAAGCTTTTTCGGCTGCATAGCAACCATCGTCAGTAACATACACTGAGTATTGAGGAATATTTTTGGCGAATGCCAAATACCAAAATGCATTCGCCAAAAATATTCCTCAATACTCAGTGTATGT
>NNCF01128794.1:540156-571826 GCA_002313205.1 Laupala kohalensis
ACACTACTTCATACAAATTTAAGAATCTTCTTTATTTAACACCTGTTTATAAACTACATTTTTTGTTTCATATCCAGGAGAAAGAATATAACTCTGGAGCAAGCAACATAAAGTTGCCCGTGCCTAAAAGCCCGCACCTAAGAGATGCGGTAGCGATCTTAGATCAACACCACAAAACTTTAAAGACTGTCCCTGTGATTTATTAATGGTAATTGAAAAAGCTAGCCGGACTGGAAACTGTAATCTTTTAAAGTTGAAGGGAAGATCAGTTGGGATTAGAGGTATCCGTGGAATAAAAATTATTTCACCTTTTCCTTTTCCAGTTAAAATGACTGCCTGGATTATATTTTTCATTAATTTTGTCACACACAATCGTGTCCCATTGCAGAGTTTTGGTGGATCTAAATTTCGCAATAAAATGATTGGAGATCCTACTTTAAGTATAAGGCGATGTTGTGGCAATCCAGCTGGATCAAGTAAATTTAGGAATTCCGATGGATAATTGACGGCTTCGCCAGCATCCACTACGGTATCAACCGATTTATATTCAATCACGTCTCCTGGCAGCATGGCTAGTATCTCCTTGTTAATTACATTAACATCATCGTTCTTAGGAGCAAGAATGGCTCTTTCTCGCAACCATTCTAAATTTTTATAATTTTGATTAACGTTAGGATAGACTGCTTGTATCATATCGCGGACAGTTTTCACCGATACACATAAATCTGATGACAATTTTATCATACCAGATGCTTCAATAACTAATCTATCTTCTCCAATCTCCAAAAGTTTATTTGCAAAATTTTGAGCATTCCCATCTCTTAAGAGGATTCGCATGTTTTGTTTAAGGCTAATTTCTTGGACATGATTCCATAGAACAGAATGTTTTAAACAGGCATAAATTTCATCGGCTGGAGTCGATTTTGGAATGACAGGCAGAGTTTGACGGAAGTCTCCACACAGGAGTACCAGAGCTCCTCCCATTAAACTGCAGTTTCCTCTAAGATCTTTAAGTGTTGCGTTGAGGGCCTCAAGAGATTTTTTATGAGCCATCGTACACTCATCCCATACTATCAATTTACATTCTATAAGAACTTGTGCCTGGCCGCTTGTTTTATTTATATGACATGTGGGATTTTCTTGTCGGGAAATATTAAGTGGCAACTTAAGGGCAGAGTGGGCTGTTCTTCCTCCTTCCATTAATGTCGCTGCAATACCTGAAGATGCAACGGCTAGAGCAATTTCTCCATGAACCCTGATTTCAGCGAGAACTAAATTAATTAAAAATGTTTTTCCCGTGCCACCAGCAGCATCAAGAAAAATGATTCCTCCTTCTTGTTTATCTACTTGATCCATTATTGTTTCGTACGCGAATTTCTGATCTTCATTAAGAAGTGGCTTTTTATCCGCGATGTATGCTTCTAAGTCTAAGACATTGTAGCTAGTTTCACGTATATAATCTGGATAAAATACACCCTCTTGATGTTGTACAGGTGCAAAAAGACCGAGTTCCACTAAAGTCTTGTTAACCATGGTGATACACTTTTCCTCCAAAATAATCAAAGTTTTATTAAAAATGTCGGAGTTAAACGTAATATCCAATGTAGGATTTTCACTTCGAACTTTAGCCAGTATATCCTCACTCATTGATTCTTTATATTTTTCCCATAATGTTTTTGGGTTAGATGGATTACAGGAGGTTATTATGATGGCAAACAAAATTCGGATTTGTCCTGGAAGAGAAATCAAACTGGCCTCTCGCAATGAGTCATCCCAGTGTTGATCTCCTTCTAGCAACCCTAAATTCTGGCAAGCTTCTCTGAATGTCTCACATATTTCTCCGTTTACCGTTCTTAATTCTGCAAATGAGCGAGGTCCTCTAATGGTATGTAGAAGCATTCTTAAAAAATAACATTCGGCGTTGTTAGGATGGACTGTGTAGACTCGGCCCAATGCGTCACATGAATAAATATTATGCTCAGGATCAAAGTTGCCCATTTTTCTTCTACAAAAGACTTTCCTTGATGTATTCCACGTATAATATCTCGGCAATTCTGAATACAATAGTGTTCTTGCAAAAGTATCCTGCTGGCATAGTTGGAAAAATGCTGTTAAAGTTGTGTTTGGCGGCTGATCAATCACTCTTGCGGCACTATCAGTTGAGAAGTATACTCGTTGACCGTTTTCTAAATGAATGCTAAGGTGAACCACAGTAGGATACCGTTCATGAATTGAAAATCCGAAGATTCGCCAAACAGCTTCGTTGCTACTGACGTATCTTCCCAACTGATAACGCTTTACTTCATTGTTGGTGTCTTCATTGCCTACACCAAAAACTGCCATATCAGAACCTTTATTAACATATTTGCAGATATACTTAATAGATTTGACACTATTGCAGTATTCTACGTTAATATGTGCGTTAAACATTTTTGATAATAATGGAGAATATGGTACAATCCAACTGTTATCCACGTCTATTTCCACGTTGCTTCGCGTCTTCAGTATTGCCGTAAAACCTCCATTTTCTGGAGCTCGCCGTCTATATAAAGGATAGCCGTCGTTTCCTGTTTGTGTATCTTTAATTAATTTTCGAGGATAGTTTTTGGTGCATTTCCCATCTTTCATACATGGCGAGTTCCGATTTATATTTCCACATGGTCCATGGATCATATTTTTAGTTACCACAGCGTATAAATCAGGATCTTCTTCTTGGTTAGGAAGTTCAGCAGATATAATAGCGTCGATTTCTGTTGGTTGAATCTTCCTTTTCAACCAAAATAAATTATGTGAATGTGGTAAACCTCGTTTCTGCCATTCAATGGTGTACATCCAGCATCTCACCTCTCCAAAGATGTGACCTTTTGTTATAATATTAATGAATTTTTGTTGCTTTTGTTTAAAAACTCTCGCAATTAAATCGTGGCGATCACTGGATGACTGACCGTTGATTAGCATTTCTTTAATCTCTGACCAAATCGGGTTGCAGGTAAACGTAATAAACAAATCTGGTCTCCCGTATGTCCTTACATAGGTCATTGCATCTTGTGTGTACTCATGCATGTGTCTAGGACTGCCCGTAAACGTCGCTGGCAAAATAACCAAAGTGCCCAGATTCTCAATATTTCCGTCATTTGCTACCGCATCTCTTAGGTGAATATATTGGTCCACTCTTAATTTTTTTTGATTCGAACGAATAAACTGAAGACGTTCACTTTCAATCTTTACATACATATCCACGATAAATTGATGGAATAATTGTCTGCAATTTATCACGTGGTTGTGTTTAGTACCTCGTATCATTAGACGGTAAGCATAATAATCCATAGCAGATACCTTTGCACTTGTTGGAATACCTGTTGTTGGATTAACTTGCCTCAGATTGAAATGATACCCATCTTCACCATAAGGAAATAAAATAGGATATTGTAGAGCATCATACGACCTGTGCGTTTCGCAAATTCGCTGCAATGATCCACTACGTAATTGAAGCACGATATCTCGCTTTTCAAATTCATTACCCGATATCACAACTGCAACTTCATCCACTACAGGAGCGTTGAAGCGCCGTTCATGCTCTCCTGCTGGTTTTCGATCTGCTTTTATAATAATTTTATATGCATCTGTGGGCATATGATCAATTGAAGTTTCAAACGTTTTTATGTAAATATTGTGTGCATGGAACATTTGTTGTAAATCAGATACAATCTCACGTCTTGTTCCTGAATTGTTGGCGCATCTTTGGTCGGTCTCAACTTGGTCGTTTCCAATAAAATATAATTGTAAAAATTTTGGTTGCTGATTAGGCAACGGCAACAACGATCCTGCTTTATGGTATATCTGCCCTTGTACTGTGAAAGTGGATTGAAATCCAGGCTGATTAATAACAGATGTGGCTCCAAATGAGGTCATTTGAAAACATGAGTTGTATTTTCGGATATTACTCAGAAAATGTCTTGACTGTGGTGTATCACCAGTTGTATATTTTAAGAGTTCTTGTGGTAATGGGTCCAGTTGGTTAAGTTTTAATTTACCATTATTGCAGCAAAGACCGGGAGGTTCTGATTTAAACTTTTTGGCTTGGCAATTGCGGCAAATTAAATCCATTTTTCCTATGTTGATACTGGCGTGATGTGCGTAATCTATGTGAGGGTCATAGAATAATGCTTCACACTGTAAATCGGAGTATTCATCAGTTCGTGAACGTCTCGTTCTATCTCTGATTTGTTGCAGCCTGACCTCTCGTTGTTGTTGTGGTTCAGAGGCTCTGGATGTTGCAGCTCGGTTTCGTAGATCATTAAGCCTGGCCTCACGTTGTTGTTGTGTTTCAGAGGCTCTGGTTTTTGCAGCCCTGTTTCTCATTTCTTGGAGTCTGGCTTCACGGTGTCCTGCTGTTTCTGAATTTCTAGATCTTGCAACTCTTTCACGTATCGTTGCTAATCTTATATCTCTTTCTTCATTACTTTCAATAGCTTTACGTTTTTTTGGAGGCATTGTTAAGCAATGATGTTCAATTGTTTTTGTTTATAATTCTAAATTACCAAGTGTCGGTTAAGTAAGAAAATTCTTTTGTTGTGTTTCTATGACAGCAAAAAAGTNAGTCGAACTCTGGCGCACACAGTAAGCTTCGCAGTCAACAGTCATGCGAGTGAAGATTCACATCTACTGACTAGCAGCCAATATCTTTGTTTTTCTTTCCTTGTAATTCAACAATAATAACCATACCTTGCATACCATACTTTAATTAAAATGAACTTTAAGATGCGCTTTAAAATTTCAAATAATATTATTGATTACTTTTTCGATCTCCATGCAAATGGCATTCCAAATAATCAACTTTCATTAGTATAGATATATATTTAAAATCAAGGAACTTCCCTTAAAACAAGGCTTTTAGATATGGAACTGAAGTTACTACAAGGTTTTAATCACAAATTACAAAATAAATTTAAGATTACTCAGAGACGCACAATCAAAGTTATTCCCTCTGCCACTGACAGCAAGCACTTCATTATTGGGCAGAGATGCCACGTAAATTATTACTACCCTATACTGCAAGAAGCGTGATTTTCCTCCGACGGTTAATTTTAATTTCGAATGTAACATTGCCTGCGCGTAACAAAACACCCCGGAGTCCCTTAAGGGCAGTTTTCCCCCACTTTTAAATACCGCGCAGCGCGGTGCGCACAACGTCAGTCCGAAATGTAATCGACTTGTCTTTGTATAATCAACGTTGCCGTTTTCCTACAGAGCGCAGCAACTCCGACGCTGGGGTACAATGTCCAGCGCGGTAGGCAGTCTGCATTCGAACGACTGAATAACGCAGCGCGCGGCGGATTAGCGGGAGAAAAAGTTATATTTGCTTACCCTGCCTAAACGGTTAGAGATAGGTGACAACTATGAGCGGCAATATTGTTTACTTTAAGGTTCTACAAAAAAGTTCGCGAAAACATACGTCTATGTACAAAAATTAACCTGAATTATCGAAAAAACGTTATTAAAAATAGAAGTGTTAAAATACTTTAATTTAAGAGAGTTATTTAAGAAGTAAAAAATCAATCATCAAATTTAATGGATTATTTACCTTGTGCATTTAACAAAGATAAAAAATGTCTTTAAAACGTAAAGTTTCAACAAATAGTTTAGATTTTACAAGAATTTTAGTGAAATGGTGCAGCCGCGTCAAGCCTCGGAAGCGAAAATTCGACCGGCACGGTTCACACGAGATGGCGTAGTGTATACAATCAAGTTTTGTATTAAATTTGTATTATTATGATGTTGAAAAATTAGGATACTGAACATGTTTTTGAAAACTAGTAAGTAAAAGTATTTTGATCTTACAATACATACAGATTTTATTTTATCCTGAGTAAAGGAAAATTAGTCTAAGAAAAATCAGGACAAAGCCGGGTAGTAGTGTAATAATATCGTTTTAAATAGTGTAATGTTTGGACTTTGCTAGATTTACACAGTATGTAATTTTTTTCAAACATAAATTTGTTCAAAATTTTCTTCTTGGAAGACCCAGACTACGTTTCTCAGCAGGTGTCGTTGGAGACTTCACTCTGTTAGATGGATGAACTGATTGATGGATGATCTTCTTGGAGGCGAAGTTTTCACGGGAGATCCTCCTCTTCATCCTTAATATCTTGATCAAGTAATATTAACATTGCCAGTACTTGCCTTTTCATTTTCTGACAATGATCTATGACCCTAGAGACGTCAACAGTATCCAGACAGCCACATGACTGAGAACGCTATATACAATACACCGACCACGACGCGGCTGAAGAACGCTGGATAGGAAAGCACTTCTACTGAACACAGTGAGGTGCGCGGGAATGCAGCGTGTCAGTCCAGCGCACAACGCGCCTCGAAGCGCAATAATCTAGGTGTAGGAAAACGGCCCCTTAATCGTCAGACAGTTCAAAAATTAATTTTTGACACGTAGAGCATCACCTCAGTTTTGGTCAAGTTCCTACACCATGATGTTTTGCTGAGAACTGTAAATGATATTTTATAATGCACATCAGTACGATAATATATTCTGATAAAATGATTAATAATATAATATGTTACCCAACAGGTGTTTGTTCTTTTTCATTCCTTCTTATACATTAGATGAACTAACTCATCCACACGAACTCTCATTCTCGGAAGTTTAGTACATTTTAATTGCTTCAAAGTAGTTTTACAAGTAATATAAGTGTTAAATTAGAATAATAGAAGTAATACTAATATTTATAAATAATTTCTTCTTTCCAAGTGCACGTTGAACATCACACTTACTCAGTTCTTAAGCTCAACACTAAAAGCTTAACTCGGAAAAGCTTTACCCATTGGAATTTCTGATTCATCTGGGGAGCATATCAATAAAACTTTTGAGCGAAGCATACATTTCAATGAAAACGGATTATCAATATTTAAAAAAGGAACACTCTTATTTTATAGTCCAGAAAGCAGTATAAAAAAGAAATGAATGTGTAGGGAGAACGAGGGAAATGAAAGAGGAACCGTGCGCTACGAAGTGGTGATTCCAGCTGCCACTGCTGCTGGGGTTGCGCACGTATTTTTCAGGAGGAACGCCGTGGTGGAATGAAGCCCACCCTTTTCATCCGATGAGACGCTACTGCCTGCTTTTCCGGAATAGAGTTTGCTGAGTCTTTGACTGCGCTTTGGTTTTTTTGAACGCTTCAATGTGCGAAGCCAGGTTTGCATTGGCCAGAGAATAAAGAGTTCGCGCGGGAGGAGAATCAAATTACTTTCTGATGCACGGTGTATTTAGAATATACTTGCGAAACAAAATTTCTAAAAAAAGACAGGGAGTGTGTTTATCAAGTAACTATATATCTGAAATTCTTGGATCAAAATTTACGAACATCAACTATTTTTGATTAAATTGTGTAGGCAAATAATCATATTTATTTTTGTTTGAATGAGAAAATACTACTATTTACATCGAAACTAAGCCGAGAATTTCAACTTCTGAATTGCAAAATAACTTTTTGTTGTATTTTTGTTAACAATATGATACGATCTTGGGTGGATTCCACATATTATTTATTAAAATCATTTTACATAACATGATATTTCAACGCTTTTTCGACCTATTTTAGGAATAAGAAATATGAAACATAGCAACCTGACAACAAAACATGAAATTACGTTAACAAAACGTGATGAAACGTAAGAATTTAAACAAAATGTGTATACGAAAATATTTATGCTAAATGTATGCAGAGGAAGCCAAAAACATACAAATAAGTTATAAAACACAATAGTAAATACTCAAACATTTTCCTTATCTGTGCGTAAATTTAAAGTCCCGTCAGTGTTTTTATAAATACCTTCTCTGATGGTATGCGTTAGATATTTATTGCATGATGATTTTTGAAAATGATATTTAATGGAATAACATTGTTGAATACGGTTTGTGTAAATAGAAAGAAAATTATAAATTATAATTTTTTCTCAATTTCAATTGTTTTAAAATGATTAAATGGAAATTATATTGATGTTCATGAGCATTCACATTCGATATACGGGTAACTCAAATGGAATGTTCAGCTTTTGGCAAAGGAATAGAAACTCATAAATTGCCACTGTCTTAATTATTAATTCTATAAATTTGAGAAAACTTGTAGTGTATATTAATTTGACTTTCTAATAGTTTCATGATTAGAGATAATGAATTGAAAGTAAACTACGGACATGATAGTTTTTTAAAAAAATAACTTGTGCATTACGGATGCCTTCTGAATTGATAGTTATGAAGAGGGACTTACGAATTTATTTTCATAATGGAGAAGAAATTTTATTAACGTTTGGCCATTCGAAGACGCTATTCTATTACTACCCTTTAAAAAAGATAGTTATTTAAATTATGAGATTAAGTTTTATCACTTCCCCTCTCAAAATCTTGATACACAATGGTGAATATATATATATATATATATATATATATATATATATATATATTCTCTCTCTTTANATATTTGTCGAACTATGTTGTATCATTATATCAAAGTGTTGCATTATAATCCTCGATTCTAGTATAGCTAGTAATATTATCGCATTCGAATTCAAATTGAACCGTTTCCTTGAGCATCTTTCATAAACTTGAGTCCCCTTGTGGTCGCGTGTTCGTCTATCCGTGCCCTTCCTCAGTGCTGCGCCTGTCACAACATCTGAATAATTGAGCAGAGGTAATAGGTCGGAAGTAACGGCCTGATGCAACCTTTATTGTATCGTACTGACATCGCCCTTTCAGAAGGCTTAGCTTCTATGGCTCCCAGGCGTTTGCTGTTGTCTCTCGAATTACTCTGGAGGTTTTGGGTACGTGATGCCGCTACCTTTCGTAAACAGAGTACAGTAAACAGAATGTTTCGCTAGAGGAGGAATCAGGTTACCATCGAATAATTTAAATTTGAATGATAAATATAGTTAATATATTATAAAATTTAGAATAGTTAACTTCTTGAAAATATCTTTGTGATGACACTTCTAATCATTTAAGCTTGTTACGTATTTCAATATAAGTGTACTTTGCTCAGTTGTTATTCCAATTGTATTGAATAAATAATATATAATCTCCTCTTGATGTCCTAAAATGCGTAATATTTCACATGAAACGTTGTTTTCAACCATACCACGTAATTAAAAAAGTCTGGAATTTTGACTACCTCCATTTTATTACTGGCAGTCCTCCATTATTTCTTATGCATATACGTGAAAATTTGTACTCGTACGCGTGGAATTATTTCTGGAATGTTCCTTTGTAACGAAGAAATATTTTCTTTTAAGTATCTCTTTTTAGTGGATGCGAGCTATTGACGAGATGTGTTATCTTTCCCACTTCTCATTATTTTTCTTTTTTTTTCTTTCATCCCTTCTACCGTGGTGTTGGTCAATAGATCTAAAAATTTCGGAAAGATTGTAATTATTTTTCTTAAGACTCCTACTAGTTATAATCATACAACCGGATCATCATACCGGAATAGAGTGGAATTATAATAGTTTTATAGCTACACCTACTTTTAACAATGGTCGCCAATAAAACACATCAAATTCTATATTTTCTAGATTTTATCTCTACTGCAAAACATATCAGTTACATGTACGATACTGTAATTTTATACTGTAAGCAGTAGTGTAAAATTACAGTACACGCACGTATTTTCGACTAGAGAGTGTCATGTTAACTAATCATTCATTATAGTCATGTAAACATTCATTATAGTTTCGAATTTTTATATTACTCCAGGGTTGTAGTTGATCTGAGTTACGAGCTTCTATCGTACTACTTCTTTAGATCACTTCAAAAATAGTTTTTCAACCCCTAGTAAAAAGTGTAAGCGGATAAACGTTAATCAACTAAAATCATACATTTATTTTAAGGTAAAAATTATACGGAGATTGAATAGTTTCGTATAGATTATTGCAAAAATAAATTTAGAAGTTTAAAAGTTAATAAGAAATTGAAAAAAAGGTAATCACAAATTTGACAAAACGGTTTCCAGCCTTCCTCAGAAAATCCACGAGGCTGAGGGAGGTTGGACGCCGAAAGTGTTTCGTCAAATTTGTGAGAGATTTTTATGTTTTTCTTTCTATTTCTCATTAACGTCAAATTTTTTATTTGTAGATAACAGTGGTGTCACTTGATTTTCAAGATTTTCAAATTATTATAAAAATAGATACAAATTAATTCTTCATTTTTCAATTCGTGTTTTGTTGTTTATTTCTTCATTTGCAGCACAAGATGTGTGTAGTAGGTAACTTAGACATCGCAACAAAGGAACAGTCCGCGATGTGTTCGCTGATTTCGTTTTACAACTACTTTTCGAAATTGCAATTGTGTTAAGTACTACAAAGCTGTTATGAGTTGAATTCGCTTGTAACACGAATGAGGGCGATGGAAAGGAATTAGATGGTTGCAAGGTTATGACGTTTATGAGTTGTCTGGCTGTTAACGTAATTCACATGTGTCAAGGATATAGTGTGGAGTTTTGAATCGGGAATCGTAAATACAAGTCGTAAATGTAAGACGTAAATATAATAGTAAATGAGGATTTTTGAATAAGATATAATACTCTTCCTCCAGCTAATATACTAATGTATTATAATTTCTTCGCAGCAAGTCTCGTAATAAATGCAAAACTATACTCCATTAATATTAAAAGAGACATAGAAAATATATAAAATGTGAAGATAGTTGCAATGAAAAGTCTCTTTATATGGTAGAGTGAGAAATTAAGAAAATAAATCTTTAATCAAAATAATATTTTTTCAATAACTTTAAATAAACCGAAATATGACACACTTTACTATATTTAAGCCCGGAATTAAATTTTTTGAAAAAATGGAAACATTATCAAAAATCTTGTTACAAGGTAATATTTTAGTCATTAATACTGAAATAACAATAAAATTGTTGTTTACATACATAGAAATGCCTGGTTAAGAAATATAATACAAATAATATAATATAAAAAAATTATCATAAATAGTATAAAACTTATAAATATACATAATATACATATACAAAAACGATGCGTGTACTATCAATAATATACGTTTTAAATCGAGATTTATTATGTAAATAATGTAAAACAAATAATAAGGTGAAGTGACGCACAGTGGAGTATTTGAGTCCAAAACCCGGACAAAAAGGAAAAAAAAATCAAATTAGTTTCACAACATTAACTTTTATATCACCGAAAAGCTTATTAAGTGGCACGTTTAGCGACGTTAATTTCCGAAAAAATGGTTAAACTTGGCATTTGCTATTACCAATTGAATGTAAGGTTTGTATGTTTGAAGGTGCCATTGAATGACAGTTTTTAGCGTTTTCTGAAGTTTAAGAAATAAATGTATACTGCCCGTATGAATAGCTGGATTGACTTCAAATTTTACACAGAGATGAATAAAGATATGTGTTTTTGTTATTTCTATCTTTTATTATTATTGGATTTAAATTAACTGTCTTTATGAATTAAATTTATTTCAAAAATATATTTTTAAAGAAACGCTTTCGGAAGTTTATATTAAACGTAGATTTTTTAATGTGTGTCGGGGCCTCTCACGCAACTTTGAGACCATTGCATTAATATACGATGTATAGAATAGATCTTAAAAGAAAAATTTTGCCCAAAGTTGCCCAACGTCTTTTTATGAATATTAAAAAAAAATTAATGTGCTTCATTACGTTCATGAATCATTTTGCAAATAGTGAATTTTTTATGAAGAATACTGGGGTATATTGTAATTCTTGTTTATACATCTAATTGATTTGGAATACTTGACAGGGGTCCCCCGATTGGGAGCTGGGTAGGGGAGGACCCCCTTAGAGAAAGGTGGGATTTGCATTAAGGTGAACTGTCAATATATCAGAGATAGAACGATTTTATTTTGTGTGGTGAGTTAAGATAACTTAAGGATATTACAAGAAAAGAGATTATTGAATGTTCTGTATCGCTTGCTCATCACGCACTCATTGTTTAAGTCTTAGAGTTATCTTCGGATCCTTCCATTCTGCTTCGATTCTACGCCCTTCAATGTCTCAGGAAGAAATGTCAACGATGGTATTACTTCGACAAGAATTGTCTGTTGAAAACATAAAGCACCTTTCGAAGGTGTCAAATGATAAATACCAACTCACTCAATGTCCTCACAACAAAGCTATGTCAAAATTTATTTTTGTAAGTATAAATTAAAAACATCTATGAATATATGTCAATATACACTAACATACTATTATAGACACAGGTTTTGCCAATATATATTACTACTCTTGAATGAAAAAAATCTTTTTATTCAATATAAATATTCAAAATTTTTATAAATAAATAATTTTGTCCGCTTTTAGAGGACAAACACTCTACATTGCGGCGGTCAAATCCCCGGTAAAAATCGAAGTATTTCGAAAATGACTGTTTCAGGGACATAATTATATATTATTAAATATTAACAGAATACCAACAAATTTGTATTTAATAAAACAAAAAAGTTATTTCGCAAGTTCATATTATTAAAAACGATAGATTATTCGGAAAATAAAGTTTATAATTTGTAACTATTAAAATAACTCTAAATTCGAGATTTATTATTTAAAATAGACAAAACCCCTAGGCAAGAGCCTAGAGAGCCTGTAAAAAAATCCGGCACTTCCTGAAGAAAAACTGGAGAAAAACCCGGACCATGATGGGGCTACAGAATTAATGTACACAACCATGCCAAAATTGAGTACATGCGGTATATGAATAATAAGACACGATATAAACATGTAGGAAAGTAGTTTTAAAATTGATACTAGTTATTTTGAAAGTTCTACAGTAATGACGTGATAAAGTACAAAAAGAATTTCACTTTTATTAAAACCAGTAAATTCATTAACATTGTAGAAGTACTGGTGCAGTTGGTAGTTTTTAACCGCTGATTTGAAGAGATTCAGTCTAATAATATCTTTTATGTCTATGGGAAGGAAATTATATAGAACGATTCTTTAATGATACGGCTGTTTTTGGCAAAGAGTGTCAAATTATGTACAGAAAATACTGCGTAAACGGGACGTCTATATACCTTAACGTTACGTTAGATGATTAGAGAAAGGATGAGGGAGAAACATTCAATATTCGGACAGTGCAAGATCTTACAGGTACAATATCGTGCCAGCAAACTCTGCAGCACACCTAACAACTCAAAAGCTAATATTCATTAATAAAAATAATGTGGTCGATTCATTGAAGCTTTTAGAACCCCAAAAAATAAGTCACAGAAAAAGGAAGATAATATCATCACAACATTAAGAAAGGAATAATATGCTTACCACTGACATAACGTCTTTTTATTGCACAACTGATTTTACTACTCAAATAATTTATATTATTCAGACTATGCAATGCAGTTTTGTTGATGTAGACTATTTGGAAATATCTTATACAATGAACAAAAGTTGTTTCTGATTGAAAAGAAATAATCACAAGCTCTAGTAATGATACGAATATTTGTTAATGCATTGTAGTACAATATTGTGCTAGTATGACTTAATGGGTTAATGCAAATATGATTTGTCAAAACTGTTTTAGTGTAAAGTGTATTGTGAAATACACAAAAATAAAATACTATTTAAATCATAGTAGAGAAACAAATTAAATTATAGATTTCATTAAAAATCATCCAAGAAAAAATAAATTAAAGAGAATTTCATTTTTAAATTTTAAATTAATTAAACTGAAGGATTCATTTAACATTTCCACAAATTAAAATATTTCATTTTTAAATTCTGGCAATATTTGTTTTTGTGTTGAAACAGATTAATAATCAATGTAGATTTTTACGAGATTCATAGCCTTACCTCCTTTTATAAACCCTCCATAAAGAATTAAATTTTAAATCCGCCATTGTGTATCTAAAAATTCTCCTCATAATCACTTCCGCACCGGATAATCTACTCCCGTTTTTTCTCTCTTCACGCTTCTCCAATGTACTATTCACGCCTCGAGTTGCAACGCGATGCGAGAGCAAGGGATGCGTGAAACGGGTAAACACGACCACAGCTGCGATGTCCGTGGCGCGGTGGAGTCTGGGCTGACGGTGGCCACAGTGGCGCATCAGGAGTGGGAGAAAGAATGACGAGGGGATGTGGTATATATGCAGGTAATTATGGTTATGGGGTAAGTTATTATATGAGGTGTAGCTCTTGTTGAGGAGGATGAAATGAACGACAGGGTGACTTCGGCGGTGACTGTTTCAACGTCAGCAATGCGGTGTTAACAAAATGCGCACCACATACACACACAGTGAAGCGCTACTGCATCCACCGTCGCCACCGACGTCGGCACGGGCTCGTCCCTTGGGGGAACCCCCACAGCCACCCCATCGCCACTGCCAACTCGGGCCGATCGTGTAACCACTCGGAACGTTCACAGCTGTCTATGCTATGACCGTTGGAAAACCTCCTGTCCAACTTCCTCACTGTACCTTCCTAATGCCACAACGTTATTTTTTGATAAAATACAGCAAATTAATGAATGCATAATTTTTTATTAATCCGTTTATTAAAGTTCAAATACAATAATTTTGTTTTTATTTCAAAAATACTAACTTAAAGTAACTCCCTTTACATATTTCTTGGATTTATAAAGTTTACATTCCGAGGATAGTCCTGTTTGGGGCAGTATTCAAATTGCCACAACAATCTATCGTGAACAACAACAAATAGTGGATAGAATCTGTTTGACTTAACAGTTGTCTCTCTTATTCTCTAAGTAGCTCAGTCGTAAACAATGACTTGCTTTAGTGACTGTAATAATTGATCAATATACTGATAATTATATAATATAAACTTAAATTTAAGAAATTATTAACATAACTTGGAGCAAAAAATGAACAAACACTCAAACATATATTGGTAAATAGTAAAAAAATAATATCAAAGTCCTTTGACATAACTTTTTTTAAATTATTGTTTTATAATTATTTTTTTGATAATATTCTATCACTTGAAACCAACAATGAGCCATATATTGCAAATTATTTACCTTTGTACATATTAATAGAACATTAGTATCTTCTTTTCTGGCTCCAGATGTCTGCTTGTTCGGCCATCGATTTTTGAGTAAAAAACAAACCGTATTCTTCTCAATGTTTCATACGTACATTGACCGTTCTTAATGTGACCGACTTTCCTCTCTGATCAAAGTTTATACTACATTTTTCTGTATATATTTATTTACTGTAAATAGGTTTATTGATTCTGATCTTTGAGAGTGAACACTAAGGTTTATTATGCACAACCTATGACGCATTTAGGGTTTATATAAGGTGCACGGGACCTGAGTCCCACTATATATTATAAATGTTTATGTTGAAATGAATCCCCTTTAAATTATAATTTGGTATAAGTTTATTGTCCCACAAACAGTCACGCACAATTTGTCACGGTATTTTGCAATTTTTTATTTTCTTACGTCTATGTATCATTGTACACTAGAGACGCGATAGCACTTTGTTGTCTCTTTAACTCATCGAAATTATTTACTCTTCCGCAAATCCGGTATCTCACGAATCCGGATATTCAATACATTTACTACCCCCACCCTTCCCATTGGTTGGTTGTAAGTTTCCCCATAGGACAAACTGTCCTTCATGGGTGACGTGAATAAATAAAATATGTTAAAAAGAGCAGCTCCAATTTAAAATGACTCAGAGGAGGATTTTTTTAAATTCCAAGTTGTCAGAGAGGTGTGCCTTTTGTTTTTATTTGTTTAAGAGAGATGTACAGTCATAGTTTTATTTTACAACAATTTTTATGACTTTATTTATATCGATCTTTGAAACATTCATGTCCGTGCATTTGGAATGAATACAAAATGAATAATTAAGGAAGATGAATTTGCGTAAGAACTAATTTAATGATTATATTCATAAGTTTATTGCTTATACTAAAATTCTGGTGCATTTTCGGGTGAATTAAAGCAGCAAAATCGTTATTCGACTGTCAAGCTTATGTGCACAACGGCAGTTACTGGTATATGGTGAGTTTAGAACAAATAATATTCAAGTCGATATACACATTGCATAACATATTAGCACATTTTCCTCCTCTTGCTTTTGTCCGACGTGTATCTGATTCTGATGAGTCAAAACACACCGTAAGGCATATTGATGGATTCATATTCTGGTCGTAGTAAATTCAGCAATACATCTTATCTCAGAGGGCATCAATAGTATTTAATGCGAATTTCGTCCCTTGAGAATTTTTGATATTACTTATCGCGTTTTTAAAATCTATTTAATTAATTGATTTATTTTTCATAGAGTCCACACGTTTCTATTATAAATAGTTTCAAAGAGAATATAAATTTCGTTTTGGACCAAATGAACTTTTGAAGGGTTTAAATAGTAAATATTATTTATTATGATACAACTGTGAAGGCGTTGGTCTTTTGTATGCATAAAACACCAAATTTCGACGTGCATATTCTTTTTATTCATTAACTCGTGAAAATTGAGATTCGGTTGATAAATTATACCATGTGCATCTCGTGGAACTTATGCAAACAGTCATCTTTCATTTCTCGTATAAGCGACTGTTGAGCGATAAATTAACGTTTCGTTCCCTTTCCCCCTAACTCCATCGAATTTCTAAAGCAACGCTACGATACACAAATCAATCACCTTCAGTGACGTGCACACATCGCTGAGGGCACTATAGACCATGTCCATTACAGGTATCTTACCCTACCCGCCTAGTCGACGCTATCGTGAATCCTTTCCTCCAATCCATATAAAATGGCTACATTGAGACAAAGTACGAATACTTTAAATTGACTGATGCGCATAGAATATGAAGCGAGTTAAAATTTTATCAAAGGAATATCCCAGAAACTGGGGAAAGATTTGCGGCGGATTTTTTCGATTTCGTTGTGAGGGTGAGTTGTTTGATTTCTAGGTTAAAATCTTATGTAAGGTTTGTATATAGTCATCAATTACACGTCGATGATCAACAGGGCGACGCAGTGGTAGCATCTTCTCTCCAAAGCGGAAGAGCGCAATTTCGATACTCCGCTTTTGGATGAGGTTTTCAGCTGGGGTTTCCCACCCGTACTCTAGATCAATATCGGTTCGGTACCAACATAAGTGTACCAACTTAATACCAAATAAAGTGAAAGAGCGCGCGTGATGATCAGTAACTCCCTACAACACAAAATAAACCTTGAAAAATAATCTCGCCAAAATAAAGGTACTGTGATTATTATTATTATTATTATTATTATTATTATTATTATTGAAATAAATTGTGAATTTTCAAAACTTTTGAACATATATCCTTTATTACTTTAGTGAAGTGAATATCTTTGTCTTTATGGAAATTTATTGTTGGACTTGTCGCAAATTCCCCTATGGAATTGTGTTCAAAGCTATTCCCCCGTTGATGAAACAATCCTCTCGGGTGGCCTGCTATGCTTGACGTTCGTATCAATGGCATTACGAGTATCGTCCTCAACAGCCTTCGAAAGTTGGCTTGCTACGGTTATGACAGTTCGACAATTCCGAACATCGCACCGTCGATGTCCTGAGGAATACAGAACTTCAAAGCTACGTTGGGGTACACAATGGAGTTCACAAACCGGTAGAGGACTTACCGAGTCGCCTACGAGGAGGACTTATGAGTGGATGAATGTCGCTTCGGTTGCGGAGGGAATCACAAATAGCAACACCCTCGCACTCGCACGCTGAAATGCTGAAGCAAACTACTTATCATTAGTGATATATTGCTAAATTATGATAACTACAATTTTTATTCAATTGAAAAATATACGTAATGAATAGAACTGCATTGAACAAATAATACATAACTTTCTTACTCAATCTCTGCCATGTCTTTAAATGACAAATCTCCTTTTTTCCCTTATCTCTGCAACCTTTTCTTTTCACAATATTTCTTATCCGAATAGTGGAAGAATTGCAGCATTAAGTAAAAGAAAGCATGTCACGCAGAACAAGAAAATGGATTTATAGAAAATATTAGAATATTTAAAATATTCAAAAAGTTTGTGCGCTAGTCTTTCTCTCCTAATATCAATATGGTTCACAAAGTCATTAATCCCAGTGGACTTGAGTGGATAAAACGTGTCTGTAACATATTTTATAGTCATGCTAATTAAACTCACCTTCTTTTGATTTAGTTCTCTGTGGATATTGACTTCCCTGCAGCGTCATACATTTTTCACATGTTTTGATAAATAGATATCTACACGGAAAACTTTCCTTCTACCTATCATCTTCTTTTGCATTTGTCTACGCTCAATACAGTGCTATTACCCGCGAAACTTTCACGAAAAACGCGTGAATTACCATTCGCAAGTTACGAATATGTTCTTTAAATATCTTGTGTTTTAATAAAGAGGGTCACAGGCTATTTTCTTAATTTAGTCAAAGATCCATCAAGTAGTTCCAAGGAGACCCACATTTCCTGGTAATATAAATATGTTTTAACTAGAATTAGCAACAGAATTGAATGAAATGAGACATAGGTTGTGGGAGTGTGTATTATATGACTATAATAAAGTGGTAAATACTTAAAAGAATTGAAGCGACTCTAAATAATTAAGTAACAAGACAAAATCGCACTTATTCGAAAAAACTAAACTATGGGCATTATGATCAGTATGTGAATAAGATTAGACACTATACATTAGACATCATGTTGGTACTTCATAACATGTTTGTATTGAGAGGTGAAAAAGGAAGTTAACTTTATCAGTATAAAAGTGTTCCATGGAATGGAACTCCAGAAAATAGAAATACGTTTCCTCCTAGATATTCGTAAATAAAAAGTACCACATGGAATAGTTACTAGTTTGTCGTTCATAAAATCGTACTTTTTACAAACTTTTTTTATACATACGTTGTCATTCCATTTCAAAATTGGAAGTTGATTTTTCAGTCACTTCCAAGTTTGCAATCGAGATAAAATTTTACAGATATATGTGGTTTGCATGACAATAGATGTTTCTCGACCAGTTTAGACCCGTGGCGTAGTGTGTAACGCGCTCGCCTTCTACCTCTGGGGACACCGGTTCAAACCCGGTCCGATCCAAGTAGGATCCGAGATGGTGGACGGAGCAGGTTTTCTCGGGGTTCTCCCGTTTCCCCTGCCTATCATTCCACCACAACATTCACTCATAATCATTCACACCCATTTCATTTCACAATCACCGCTTCAGGGGAGGCGCGTCAGGAAGGGCATCCGGCGCCATGAGTATTTCCCAGCCAAATCCAAACGAAGCAGCATATCCATCCCCATTCGCCGACCCCACACTAAGTGGGAAAAGGCTTAAGAGAAAGAAGAATAGAGTAAATATTTCGTTTATGAGATAAATACAAAAAAGGTTCGTGCAATTCCAGATGTCTTTTATTGGCTATTATTATTATTTAAATGAACCTCCCTTTCACTGGTTAAATAATACATGATGCGGGTATATCACCAAGGCATTATGTATGGCTTATAGTACTGTCTAAAAATCTTCGAACTATAGAGCATGTACCTAGCACCACAAATTTCTGCATCTCTTTGTAGGTACTGGGATGCAGTCCCAAGAACCTTATTCCTTCATGGAGTTTCTTGGGGATGACTCCAGTAGCAGAGATAATAAGCGGAATAACGGTGACTTTTTCTTGATTCCACATCTCTCGTATCTCTGCGACCAGACCTAAATATTTTGTTACCTTTTCCTCATGTTTTGACAAGTTGTTACTTAATGGGATTGAAATGTCAGTTATAAAACTTTCTTTTCTCTGTATTTATTACTATTATGTCTGGTTTATTGACATGCAAGGTCCGATACGTTATTACTTCTCTATCCCAATACAACTTGATTTCTTCATTCTCATTTACTGCTTCAGGTTTGTACAAGTACACTGGATTCACTTCATTGAGTGCATTGTGAGCAACCGCCAGTTTTGTTGTAAAGTAGCAGCCCCCATATTGTGTCTCTCCAATATGTTTTTCTGGACTGACGGTGAGCAACCGGCTATTATATAGTCAATAGTTTCATTGGAGGAGTTACACTTTCTGCACTTATCCGATGGAATTTCCTCACCTAAGATGTATTTCCTGTAGTTTAATGCCGGAATCACTTGATCCTGAATTGCTAGCATCATCCCCTCTGTCTCAGCAAAGACACTTCCATTTGCGAACAAGCATTTGAATCTTCTGGCTTATTTGGTTGTTAGAAATGTTTTCCATGGGTGACTTTACTACACCAACTTTCTAATAATTGGGTCTCATTTCGCACATCCACGATCGGGAACTCATCTCGCGATGCGAGGTTAAGTTCCGTATAATTTCGATCTGCTTTCACCACTGTTATGTGCAGATAATTTTCATTTACCTTTGTAAAGAAATAATCGCGAAGTTTTGCTACAGTGTTCTTACACAGTTGTTGTACATCAAGAATTCATTTTTCACCCTTTTTTCTGGGTAGGTAGAACCTCTCTTTAGCAGATTTTGGGTGTCATGAATTTTGTTTTGTGAATGCAACTCTTGTTGATCGAGCTGTAACTTGCAAATCTGTATCGCTCCACTTGATTACTCCAAATGAATAGGTAATTGCTGGCATTGCATATATATTTACAGCTCTGCACAAGTTGGTACCATTTAAGCCTGTCCTCAGCAATTTATTCACTCGTGTCTTAAAGATGTTCATAAGGTAGTTCTTTATTTTTTTGTGAACAAGTTCTCTAGCTTGGGAAAATCCGAGGTATTTATATTGGTTTCTGGTTTCTAAGTTTGTACAGACGTAGAAACAGCGCATCAAATTTTCATTTAGTTCTGCTGTTTACTTCATACGTCGTCTCGGTAGCCCACCCAAAGTGGTGCCCTGGCACTGTTGACCTGGCAAAGCACTGTTGACCGGGAGAGGGGTGATTATCCTCTGGATCGGTCGTTTTACCTGTGACCCGTGGATGTTTTGTGGATCTCAATGAAGATTCACCACTCGCTCGACTATCCTCCAAAGGGGACTGGGATGGCCCATTGCCGGGTACAGTCCCTTCACCAGGCAAGGACTGTTCCGAGGCTTGTCGTCTTGTTTTCACTACACCATATATCACAGTAGATGGGCTGCAAATCCAGGCTACTGGTGGATCGCGGTAAGTTCTGCATGTCGTACATGGAGCATGCGTACATCAGTACGCAACACAAATACTCTTTCTATAAGAAAAGCATGACACTATTCCCTGGGACACTCGGAGTTACGGCCAAACAGGTTGAAATAGAACCACATGCGATTTCGGGTACTTCGGGGACGCCACACCCCGTACAGTCACATAGGCTGCCCCTGAGGGCTTATTATTATTATTATTATTATTACTATTATTGAAAATAAAGTTCGGAAACAAAGTTTTATATAAAAAAAAGATTTACTCTGTGCTAGGATTCATTGTATGTTACATTCAAGTTCCTTTTATAAAAAGTTGTGTCTAAATTATTGAAAAATACAGGTGATTCAAGTATACCACTACATTAGTAGCTCTGCAAATAATCTAATAAACACAATGTTTACCGGATATGATGTTCAATATATGCTCCTAAATTCTGTTTATGTAAGGATAAATGGAAAACAAAAACCTCTTTTTGTCATATTTATATAAAGAATATACATATAAAATAATGCATTCATTCAGAAACGTAACAACAGAGATTGAGATAAAAACGGTCTGGAATGGCGTTTCATTTGAGTTTAAGGCAATTTGACGGTTTTGGTCTACTGTCTGAGAGTGTGATTCAAGAAGCTTATTGTAGGTCTAGAGTCCTAAAGCTATACTCCTTACATTTGAATTCAAACTCTAACGTCATACTCGTATAATGCAAGTTTCTGTGTTCAACACTACATATTGTACCTATTGTGTCTGATCCCTCAACCCTCAAAACTACTCACAATAGTAACACTAGCGTTGCAACTAGAGCATTCTAGGTGTTCGCGACAATATGTATTTGAATCGAAGGCATTACTATTGCATGCGATAAATCATGTTTGTGTTTTTTGATCAACATTTTAACAAAAAAATATATTATTCAAGATAAAAGTTTTTATTTAGGAAATAACATTTTTAACTAATACATTTTGAATAATTTAAATATTAAATATAATTTAAATGTATATTACATGTATCTCTTGGCGTTTTCGGGTAAAGAAAACATCAATGACGTTCATTTATTTTGAAATGATGGTCTTTATACCATCATAAATCTAATTTTGTAAGTAAAAATTAATATAATAATGCTTCATCATTGACGGAATAATACTTTTACGTGACATAAAAAATATCGATTTTAAATATTTGACAAAATAAACAACTATTTATGATTTTGAATTAATGAATGTTTGAATGTTTAAAACTTGCTAACTTCTCAGTCAATTCATTGTCATTTGAGTGGTCCAGACTTCAATTTTGTAAATTCTAAATCTTTTAACGTTAATTTATCGAGAGTAAATTTCTTTCTCCCAAAGCGACTTTCTCTTATCGCTTTTCTTATGAGGTGCTGCCTCCGCTGGCGTAAAAGCGCGTCATCGCGGCGCATCGTACAGCCACCTGCGGCCTATGTGATGCGCACAAACGTCACAACGCTAACGTAACTTCTGCGCTCCTCGCCGCAGTAACAACTCGCTCCTCTGCCCATCCGCTGCGCAAGCGCCACTGCCGCTCGATCGTAAACGCTGCTGGATACGACTGCCTCAGATGAGTAATTTAAAGGGAGAGAACGTCTCTCATGCTGCTTCTACGCATCTTGCTTCTACGCTCCTCTCATGTAGCCAGAAAATTGAAGTTAAAGATGAGGCATTTAGGGCGAGCATGCAGTTGACGTACTTTGAACGAGATAATACTACGAATTGTAGGATTTCCTAATGTCCGACTACAGTAGGTTGGACGTTAGCACACAAACTTTTAGTTAATATATCTGAGATGAACATTATATTTATGAGTTAAAATATATTCATATACTTAGGTAAGTATTTTGTATGTCCTGTAAAATAATTCATTCATCCAGAATTATTACAAAATTTCCTTTTAATCGTAAATTTATTAAAAGTTCAACATAATGTGCCTCATTTTATTGTAATAATACGTCCTAGACTAGGGAATATCCAGAAGAAAATGAGAGAGACTAATATAAAATTCTTACAAATAAATTGATAATTGGAAATTAAATTGTGTTATTTTTAATGGAGCGAAGATGATCTGAGGTGCCCTCTCTTCGATCTATATACAATTTGCAAAAACAAATTTTAGAATGGAGTATTAATAGAGGAGTGTTAATAAAACATATTTTTGAAATAATAATTTTGAAAAATTCAACTTTATATATTATTTTTAAAATATATTTTATTAACACTATTTTATATACATTAAGTATATTTTTGCAGAATATTTCAATTATATATTTGTGTTCTATGGTTACTCCACCCTAAAAAATATTTTTCGCAAATAGTATATAGATGAAAGGAAGGGCATCTCGGTTCATACTTGCCCCATTAAAAATTATATAAAATGTATGATTTTGTTTTTAATCAAGAATTCATTGTAAGAATTTTATATCATTATATCATTTTTGGGGGGCGGATTCGCTACTCTGTAAGACGTATTATTAGAATAAAATGAGGCACATTATGCTTCTTTTAACTAAATGGCTCGACATATTTAATATTCAAGGGATGATGAATAAGATCACAATCAAAGACAGTAACAAACGCAATTGAGGAATCGTTTCTTAGTATCATTTTGGAGTGGGAATATTATTTTGGAATTTTTTTTATTGATAATTGTTAATTTACACTCAGATATTGCTCGTCATTCTTCATTTATGAAGATATGTGTTTTTTAGAAAAATGAATTGCATGTCTTTTATAATTTTAAATGTTTAAATGTATGTTCAATAATTTGGTTCACATGGTACATACATTTCTCGTTTACTCTCATAGTTATGGGCTGCAGGTGGGCAATCGACGCCGCGACAAGAGCACTTTGGCGGGAGTTACATTGATAGCTGTGAATACCGTCAGGGACCATAATAATTACTATCGAATCGTTATACAAGAGATATTACTTTGTGATGTTTTATTCATATTCACTGTCATATCAATACTTGAAGTATTGATTTTTGTGCATTGTGTTGCACAAACAATTACAATATGCAAAGGCATGCAGGTGTCACTACTGTGGTGAGTGAAGGTTACTTTTGACTCAACGTTCATTCTATCACATTAACTTTTATATTAATTCATTAACCTTTATTTTATATATCGTATTAACTTTTCTGTGAATATTGTTAATTTTTTTATTTATATCATGTTATCCTTAACTTCATATTTAGTATTTCGTACTTTTTTAGATATTACCAAAGTACTTTTAATATATTAGCTCGGATTTACGTTGTATTTCAGTAGATGTATGATGTGAATTAAAATTTCAGAAAGAACAAATTTCTTTCTTTAATTAAAAAAGGATTTAAATATAATCACAATTATGTTTAGCCCCTCCGTTGGCTAAGGAGTTAGCGTGCTTGCTCATCACCAAGTCATCCCAGATTCAATGCCCGGCGGGTCCAGAAAATATTTGTAACTTATCGCACTAACGTTCCATTCAAGTAGATGTGACAACAGAAAAACGAATCCTCCTTTTTCTCTCCCCCTCCTGCTCCTAGAATCAATAAATTGAACTATTACTAACCACTTTTACTAAACCCTCCATGTGGGCCAAGTTATTCCTAAGCCCAACTAACCGGCCCACCCACTTACAATAGCCTACCACCCACGTCCTATCTCCTATCGCTACATATACATAAGTTTCGATAGCACGGTACATTTCCCGTTTATAAATACTACAGTAAAAACGAAATTGTGCTTCATTTCAGACATACACCGACAGCGATGGTCTAGTGGAAGCGTCTTCGCTTCCACGATCCTGCTGAGCGGAAGAGCGTGGGTTCAATCCCTGCTCGACCGAACTGGGTGAGGTTTTCAACTAGGGTTTATCTCACCTACTCCAGACAAATGTCGATTCGATACTATAAGTTAACCGGCATCCTAACATCTCTCCTTTCTAATTTCCTTACTCAAGGCCAACGGTTACGTGCAGGAGCTTGCCTCATGGCCTGAATCTCGCATAAATAAATAAATAAATTCATTTTCGGAATTAGGTTCATGAATTCAGTGACAAATTTCTCAATAAAGTGATATCAGTGGTAAACAGCTACATCACTGATAAAAATTTCGAACAAAGAAAGGACTCGTGTTTTACTTTTGATTCATCGATACCATTAAATAAGAACCTAAGCAAGTTAAATGAAATGGAAGCTATAACATCTATATTCTCTTCGGGTTATGATTTGCGCGGTTGAGAAACATTTCTCACTTTCATTTCACTTGACACATCTTACTTTCATTTGCATTCAAGAAATATTCCCTACATTTTTCTCTCTAAAAAAGAAATCATCTTAAGTCACAATTTCAAAATATTAGAATGAAAGATGCAAAACACTTCGCAGAATTTTTGATAATCTGATGTGTTGAGAAGAAGATCGGAAGAAGAAGTTCATTTCGGAGCGAATCTCAGTCACGTTCCCGAGGACGGTTCGTGCATCAGAAGTGGCCTTCTATTTCTCGAAACTGATTTCTCGAATTTTGCACAACTTATCAAGAATTCACAGCACGTTGTGGCAATGTCAATCTGCGCCCTGGTGCCTCCCGATTCCACGATATGTGACATTTTGTAGCTGCTGCTAGACCATACCATTGCAGGGCGTTTGAAACCTGATTTTCATGTGAACTCGGCATCATTTCTTGGACAACAATATTTTTTTCCATTGCAGTATTTGTAAATGGGAAATGTAGCGTGCCATAGTAGCTTATCTACATGGAGCGATAGAAGGTAGGGGTTGTGTGGTATGCTATTGTTAGTAGGTGGACCTGTTAGCAGGGTATACCAACAACTTGGCCCACGTGGAGGGGATAGTAGAAGTAGTTAGTAATAGTCAGGGTTATTGAAACTACCACGAGGTGAATAGAGGAAGGAGCGTTCGCTTTTCAGTAGTAAAATCTATAGAACTGGGTCATTAATGTGAAAAGCTACACGTTTTTTTCTGACCCCACCGGGAATTTAAACTTGGATGAAATGGTGAAGAGTAAACACTCTACCACCTGAGTCACCAGAGAGGCTGGTAACTCCTATATAGATAACACTTGAATCGATGTCTCAATATACATTCTCCAGAATTTTGCGACTTCTGTCTCTACAATACAAAGTTTCATTTATTCGATGGAATATTTAATATTTAATGTTCAAGTATCTCCCACAATTGTCAATTAGATAAAAATGTATCAAATCTCATTTGATTTAAACTATTATTTATGTTCTTATTTGACAAAAACTATCAAATAAAGCAGATCTTATACATTTTCTCTTCGCATAATTAAAATTCAAAACACATTAAAATAGCACAAAATGTATTTAATGTATTATTAGTTTTAAGTATGTGAAGTGCAGATAAATAAAATCTTCTGTATTTGGCTTTTTTGCCAATTATTCATACTCAAGCAGACGACACGGACAAAATATTTTATGTTCTTGTTACATTAATATAATATTTTCCACCAATGTATGATGTACGAAAACATAAATGTCTGCAGTTTGGTATAAACCTTACTTAGCCTTTAAAACATTACAAGAAATCCGGAAGTTCATCTGCCAATTTTCGGCCATTTAGGAGTACATAATAATAAATGGAGATCTATTTATATTTTAAATGTTCACTCAAAATCTCGTATAATTAATAATAATAATTAGTCGTACTTAGCTTTTTACACCTTTGCTATATATCATTTATGCCTCAGAACTGTTGCTAATAAGTATTTGCATTATTGCAATTGTCGAACTAAGAACTATTTTTTTAGTCTTTTGTGACTCCTTATTTTAATCCATAATGTATTCTCTGAAAAATTGAAAGGTCTCTGAAGTTATAATTATTATATTCTAAATTACATTTGAGATACTAACATAATATGACACTTCGACACTAAAACGTAATATGACATTTCGACACTAAAAAAATTATTTATGTAATTAATTAATTTATGAGGGTGTATTTAGTACTACATTATAACACATTAAAATCGTTAAAAAATAATTTTGATGAAAAGCGTCGAAAAATTTCGTTTTCTTCTTTTTTATATTTTAATTTATTATTTTTTTATCTTCATATTTACCTAAAAATAGTTTATCCTTCAGGAATAACATTTTGCTCCATTGCGCACCTTGTATTGTGAAATATTGGTTAGCTTGATTTGAATAGTATGGAAACGCAGCAAAGAAAACCTTCGAACTGGAACGTGGTTCACTGAATACGTTTCACCCTGCTTCTGTACGCCTTCTGGGAGGCCTTGACCCTTCAAGGGCTGTGGAACTGCATATCGAATCACACCCACTCCTTCAATCAACTCCTGTCCGCCCTCCACCCCAATCGTATTCCCTACAATAATTATTCACTGTCACCTTCAAGACGACTCACTCCATTAATGGTGAAATATAGATCGCCCCCTTGAGTAACTTCTTGTTCCTCTTATTGATTCAAATTAAATAACCATTTCCGTCACTTGATTTCATTGCCACTTCGTTTCACTGCTATTTATTACAAGAATGTTTTGAATATATAATACTGGCGATTCTCTCATATATTTTTAATGTATCAAAAGTTGTAAATAAATTATCAATTTATTGCTCAATTATGACAGTCCCTAAAGTAAGTCATTGTTTACGACTGAGCTACTTATAGAGAAAGAGACAACTGGCAATCAGGCTCTATCCGCTATCGACTATCGGTTGTTCTGGCAAATTTGCATATCTTTCCAGACAGGATTATATCTTCGGGACATAAACTGAATCCAAGAAACAAGTCTTGTCTCGCTGTACTTACAATTACCTGGAAAAAAGTCCGAAGTTAATGATTTTTAATGTGTTGTATTTGGGTATTCCGTGGTGTAGAATCCACGTTTTCCATTTCAAAAACCTTGTAAACTTCAGGGCAGCCGAAAACTCTCAAAATTTTCGGACTATTTTCAGTTTTTTGCTTAACACTCATAATCAACACGTTTTAGCTGAAAATATTTCATTAGTACAGTTGAAGATCATTAAATTTCAAACTATTTGCACTGGTTAAATGTTTTCTTTAACCAAATACGTACTGAGATATAAGACTTCAAAATTTGGAAATTTTTATCAAAATATCGAAAAAGTGCAAAAAATCCTGGCTAACAACTAACTTTCAACATTTCTATACGGATTATGAATTTTTAAAGTTATAAAGACTTCCACCTCTTAATGTAATTTATGGGTGAGAGGGGGGCTATTATGGCTGGGAGTGGTTTGAAAGAGCTGTTTTGTATGGTTTACGCTGATAACATTGTTGATAAAATCCTGTCTGAATATGCGCATGCCAGGTCTGTTCGAGCGCACAACTTCACTCATGCTGCTTTGTCTGGTTTAATTCTTGGACGATTGGATCTGACATTGGAAGAAGTATTTGCTCTGGACGTAGTTATTAGTTCTCCTGAATGATCCATTATTCTGAGGGCACATGGTGATCCGGTATCCCGTGCAGTGACTGTCAAATTCTCATCAATGCTGAAGAAAATTGTGAATGGTAGACCAACAGCTACGGTATGGATTCAACACTTCCATATGTGTCCCCTAAAAGAAAATTTCATTCAAGCTGAACGCTTTGGGGAATGGAACCTGCACCTCGAGTTTGTCGGCGATATGATACCCTACTTCCATTCAGTAGGTCATTTGAATTATGCCAAGAGTGCACACATCTACCTTCAAGACATTCTCAGCTTGGAAGACAAAATGGATCCTGATGAATATCATAAGGTCACTACTGGAGGTTACTGTCCTATTCGCCGAACTGGCATATGGTTAGACATGACCACAGACCATTCTAATGAGAGCGCTGAAATATGGCGGACTGTCTCGTGGACGAGGCGTAACCGACAGTATGTTTTCTCGATGGATTGTTGGTATGTTGTGCTCACAGATGTATTGGAGTTGTTACCGTGAAAGACCGAAGTTGGAGAATGTCGACTTTCACCGGCTAATGTCAACATTTACACAGTCACTTGGTGTATGTCCGAAATATTTGCTAAGTATCTTTATTTCTGTCTTACACTGGTAAATGTCGACATTCACCATGCACTAATGGTGAATGTTAAATATGTAATTTGTAAAGAAAAGTTACTTTCCATAGATGAGATTTCTTTTGTAGAAATGTCACTGAGAGAAACAGCTGCAGTTAATTCGAGAAGTGGGGAGGGGAGCAAGGCTATACACGCTGTCATTGCAAAAGGAAGTGTTCCACAAATAAATGCAGCTGTAAAAGCAAGGGACTCTTGTGCAATTCAAAATGTCATAATAGTTTAAGTTGTTGCAATAAATAAGATTTGAATCACATAATTAAATTTTTTTTTATTACTATTATTTTCTTTTTCCATTTAAAATGTACTGTGTGTTTTAAATTGTTGGTAAGAAAATATAAATCTCCGACATGTTTAACATTCACCATTAGTGCATGGTGAATGTCGACATTTACCAGTGTAAGTCAGAAATAAAGGTACTTAGCAAATATTTCGGACATACACCAAGTGACTATGTGAATGTTGACATTAACCGGTGAAAGTCGACATTCTCCAATTTCGGTCTTTCACGGTAACAGATATACAGCATAGGTTCACCAGGAACAGAAGATGTTCACCGAAGACAGTTCAGGAACATACGAACAACATGTGGAGATGCGGCCTCAACGTGTAACCAGTGATAATGTTGATATTGAGAAGCTGTGGTAGGTTTGCTGAACATCCACCATTGGAATTGAGGATCTTGTGTCACTCAGCACAGGAGCTATTGCTCACGGACGGGTAAACTGTCACTAGCCACCCGGAATCGACATAAGGTGCTTGAAGAAAATGGTAGGAGAACATTTTAAAATGTGTATTTGAAACAAAACAATAAGGTGTTCATTCTTGCTTCAGTTTCCAGTGCTCAGAAAATAAAAAGAAAATATTTACTGTTGACCCTCTTAATCTCTTTCAACGAGTTTGCATTCCCAAACCGTCTGATGATAATCTCAAATACGTAATCAGATTCGAGCTTGTACCCTTCCCCACGTCCGTCATTAATGACGGAGGTATGTGGAAAGGCAAAAAGTCAGCGTTGTACGAAGCATACTTGAAGAAGACCTTGACAGCAGAAAATGTGCAGTAATTGACATTGGGTACTTGTCGCACAAGATTCTATGATGTAAGGTTAGATCGAGTATTTGTGCAAAACATATGTGGATTACATTCAGACACTTTGGGAGTAATGCCATGGTTGTATTCGATTGATTCCCTTGTGACGTCACTTATCATAGCACCATACAGCTGAACAATATCAACGGACTTTGCTGCAGTCGTCCACAAAATTTGTATTTTCATTAACAACAGTGGTTCACTGTTATTAGAAAAATTTCCGTCCAATGACACGAATAATAGGAACTTCATTGCAATGATTATGACAGCAAAGGGTAACGAGGTTTGTGTTGTTTAGATTATTGAATATTATTCATATATAAATGTTGAACGATGAAAATTATCAGGGAGAAGACTGGATTTTTCGCTTTTTTCGGTATTTTGAAAAATAAATTGAAATTTTAAAGCGCTATATCTTAGTACGCATTTGATTAAAGAAAACATTTAACCAGTGTAAATTGTAGGAAATTTTATGTTCTTTAACTTTTGTGATGAAATATTTCCGCTAAAACTCGTTGTTTATGAGTAATAAGCAAAAAAAGAGAAAAAAATCCAAATTCGGCAGCTCCGAATTTGTACAGGATGTTTAGACGATATAAAAGAAAGTAAGTATCTAAATTACATAAATATCTTCACAGGTTTTCAATTATTCAAAATAATATATTTTCATTCAAATCGTAAGTTAAAATTTGTGTTTAAAATATTTATTGGTCGTAAGTCAAAACTGGTATGTTGAGAATAAAACGCCGTATTTTAAATCCTTTGAGTAAATCTTATTTGCATAGTCGATGTCCATTTGTTCACCTCGCTTTCTTATCGATTGCTATCGTCGATACTCTCGAGACACGACACAGATAAAAAGTATTGAACACGTAAATCTCCGTCGCTGGCTGTCAGCGCTGATTCTCCCGACACGATTTCCCAATGCAGATGACTTATTTCCTATTCGGGAGGAGGTTAGGTCTCTGTGCCAAAACCCTTGGCAAAGGTCCAGGGCTACCGCCACCACTGCTGCTGGAAAAAGTCAATGTCTCCGTCTGACATTTGCGTCCACGTGATGCAGTTTACGCAGTACTGAGACAGGGGTTCGTCGGCACATGGGGTCGAAAACAATGATGGAATAAATACTCATCTCCGCAGAGTACATTAGGTTTCGGCTCTTAAGACTCCCCACGATTCCATAATTCTACAAGTTTCCATTGGGTCAACTTTATCCTAGGAGGTACCTGATTAAGATTGGATAAAACCTTTCTCGAATGTTTTCACGATATTCATGTGTTTCATAAACAAATTTGGGAGACCGAGATTATATATATATATATATAT